>CM032385.1:17678286-17883974 GCA_019049475.1 Eueides isabella
ATTTTTTGTACAATCCACATAACATGAAATAAAAGGACATCGCTTAAAATACAATGCACTATAAGAAAAATCACCTAGAATTTCTGTTTTTATTAACATTTTTTTTTTCCTTTTTTTGTTTTACCCTGCGCTGCACTTATCCCGTACATGGCAGGGGAGGCAAAAGGAAACTTTTAAATCCTTTTCGGGGAAGTAGTATATTAAAAAAACCTGAAAGCTCATGTATAATACAGATATAAATTGTCTATCTTATCCACGAGTCCACATCAAACAAATTATCCGTTTGTCAAGCAATAAATATGCATTCGTCGCAGCGCGGCCGGTAATTGGCAACACAATTTACATTTATTAGTTGATTCCACACTAGCATCAAAATAAATTGGTAATAGCATTAAAGATGACGAAAATAATCATAATCATTGACATAATTACTAATACGATACGATGAAGAGTTTATCGGTGGCGTTAAGCTTTACGCTGTAATCTGCATATTGCAGGATAGACAGAGAGAATTTAAGAACCTATTGTTAAGATGTCCGTTTCTCACTTTTAGCAGAGATTTTAGCATTGCGTGTTGAAACACGACGACAACGACGACCAATGTGAATAAACTTTTATATTGACTTTGATTCCTACTAAAAACTTCACTTCGCCCGTCATTATGGACGAAGTCTTTCGTTATTTCTTTAGGTTAAATGTCTCGGTAAATTTAAAGTGGTTTTTTATTTAGTCTACTATTATTGATTATTGACCTGGAAAATTTACACCGCAGATAAGCTGTTCAGCTATTCCACGTATCCAGGTAATGAGGATGATAATTATGTCGATGACGTACTGTTATTGTGAATTAGAACGGAAACATAATTCTAATCTTTATCATTTACCAGAAAATAAATATGTTTTTATTGTATCAAAAAGTACTGATCATATCAAAACTATAAACGGGATAAAATTGTTTCTTGTTACATATTAAAACACAAGATCAAAAACAAACACATTCGTAAAAAAACTAAATTAATTGACGCATTAACTTTTTCACTACAAATGAAATGGAGATGGGCAGGTCACGTGGCCAGATATGTCGATGACAGGTGGACCATTAGGGCAGTGAAATGGCAAGGATCTAAAGGCCGAAGATCTAGAGGCCGCCCATGTGCCAGATGGACAGACGAATTGACTCAAGCAGCAGGAGAAAACTGGCTCACTTTGGCTAGAGACAAAGTACGATGGAAGTCCTTGGAGGAGGCTTTTACCCGAAAGGGGTCCATACATCCCACGTCAAATGAATAAATTAAAACTAGATTAATTAATAATTTTATTATCAATTGCTAATTCATTTATTTATTTAATTTATTTATTGTAATTTATTGTTTTAAATGTTATCATTGTGCATGCTGTATGAAATTAAATAAAGCTTTATTATTATTATTATTTATTATTATACATATTATTGAAAACATAAAAGAAACCTGAATTAAAGTGAGAGAAGTTCCTAAAATTGATGCAAACAAAACAAACTTTCAGCTTTATAGCAATAGTATAGATTTTTGTAAAATATTTTATTTGTTGTTAGCATTAGTTTTATCGTGACGGTCACGTTTACAAAGGCAAGCTTATACCCGTACGCGGTACCACACAAACAAACAAATACGCACATACACACATAAAGCTCAAATCAAAATAATCAATAAATGTGATATTCAACTGAAACCACATCTAATCGCAATATAGTACATAAATCATCCCTCACGTCGCAGGGTAAAAGGGAAAACCGTATATTTTCTTGTATTTTTCTTGCAATTGAAGTAAATCATCAGCCCGGCCATAAATTGCATATACAATTTTCGTTTTTTTTTTACATTCACACATATTTTCGTGAATAGACTAAGGAATTGAATGTTTATTAAAGGAATCTAATAGCTTATTTTGTTTAATTTATTTTAAAAAATAAGACGTTGAGTTCCATGCTTCAAATTCGGCGAAAAGTGAGAATCGGAACGAAGTGACTTAACACTAGGTTACCAAGTTACGTAAGTTGTACGTACAAGTAAGTTTATTGTATAAATAACAGAAATACATCGTAGTTATTAGATTTTCAGAGTTAAAGCTGGCGTTGGAGTGCACAGAAAATATTTCTCCAGCCATCCTCGAGAGCTTTGTTGTTGTTCACGAACTCCCCCATCCAATTCTTACCGCCTAATGATAAAACTGCAAATTTTTAAGACGCACTTTGTTTAAACATACAATTTATGTTAATATTTTTACTATTTAATTTGGAACTATTGAGTACTTCATGGTCACTTATAGAGATTTATTTTCTGCAAATATTTAATCTTTTTTTGTTTATTTGCCGAATTCTTGTAGTATTTTAAGTTAAGTGTTGGAACTTACCACCTCTTATTAAATAAAATAAAATAAAATATATACATTAAAAAAATAAAATATATACATCGATCAATAGCTCGTTTCTATAGCATATTACAAAAAAGAAGACCTTTCAATGAATATAAAACAAATTATACTTTAATTCATATTTTAATTTATTAGTACTTGAGCATGACAGGTAACAATTATTTTAATTAAGTAACGGCCTCTCTCTTGTAACGGTCTCAATATATCAGTTACATTGACATTTAATCAGCCTCTAGCGTCGATTTAGTATAGCTGTCCTAATAGAGGAAACCACAACCATTGTGCTTACAGTTGCGCACTTGTACCCCAGCGCCATGACGGCCGAAAACGGAAGGACAAAAATAAGACAAAAAAAATATTACTATATCATATATGTATTATTTTGTATTTTCGTGGTTCTCCAACTGCTGTCCTTGTAATTTGTTTAACATAATATATCAATAATATATACTTATATTATAAAACTGAAAAGTTTGTATGGAGCCTGAGTTTAACTAGTTCGAATTGAAAAAATAGTTTTTAGTCAGATAGTCCACTGACATGTAAGCCACAGACACAGTATCGTCGACATGTGGCTGTAAACATTAGTACTCGAAACAAAGAATTATTTTATTATCAGTTTCTTGCTCTGATAACGAGGCATAGAGCAAGCAGCGTTGAGTTCCATGTTTCTCAAAAAATCAGTCTTAATAGACCGTTCTGCCTGCCCAGCTTCGCATAGGAAATAGCGGGAAAAAAAGAATATATCAAAAAAGAATGAATTCATTTAATATCTTCGATGTTTTTTTAATAAATAAACGGTTAATACAATTATTTTACAAAGTAAAATAACATATACCTTTTTAAAAACATATAATTTTTACAAATAAATGTAAATATTAATACAAACTATTCTGTATTTAGTATCGTCTAGACTTGAACGCATTTTCATTAAAATCAGACGCTTGTCGTCTAGTTATTTCCACTTTGCCTATCGCCGGGTGAACGTGTTCATTACTATTCTGCCGCCGCAACTACGCTCGTAGTAATTATTCAAACGAAAATTATTCTTAATATTTACAAAATAAAATGAAATCTCTTCGCCTTTATTTATATTAAACGAGAGACTGTATTTTTATGTGTTAAGATAAAATACATTGATGTAGTTCTAAAGGCTGAGTAACTTTCAGTTGTAACTTGTAGGACTGATATTACTGACATTTTGTGCTACTTTAAAAGTGCTTATAAGAAAGCTACTGAATAAATATTACAAATTTATGTTTTATTTACCGTGATTCTGACTAAATTACTCAATAAAACAGTGATCAACCGAGGGTTTGATAAAATAATTAAATTTCCGCTCTCTTATTTTTATCTTAATATATCTTATCGGAATCCAGTACAATCCGTTATTTTTCTAACCATTTACATTATAAAGATGAATTATTGATATTATTTTATTATTTATGTTAAGTATTAATATGAAAAATACTAGTTAAATGCTATCAATCTACCAACATATAGTGTGAATTGAAGATACTAAATATTCCATTACCTCGAGTAAGTATCGAACCTACGATCTATCACATTTACATTTACACGTTTGTGCGTCTGTACCTCGATAGGATACAAAACTAAAAATATTTTAAATATAAATAGTCGTTGTTTCAAATCTACTGTAACTTTGTACGCAGGCAGGTCCCAAATTCTCTGGAAAACAAGCTTTTTGGAGAATGACAAATTTACTATCAAAAGAAACACAGTCTTTACACGCTTAATATTCCTGCCTTGTCTGTTACCTGCGGCGAGGAGGCTGTAGACCGAATTTACCTTAAAACAACAAAATCCTAAGCCGATTTACACTCGATATTCAAATGAGACATCGACAATACAACTTGAGGTAAGTTCTTATAGACTGGAGTAATTCAGTAAATGGAATTATACAATAACTGAAGAACATGGCGCGAGGTGGGGAACGAAAGTTTTTCAACGGAAACTGACAAAAGATCACGTTGCCATATTTCTAACTAGGTAGACATTAATTTAATATGAAATATAGAAATAGAAATAATAACAAAGAATCCTATAACAATATCCATTGATCTAGGCTTTAGTATGATAATATAAAAGCATAACGCACATATATTCATATACATTATGTGTTCAAGCCGTAAAGATGACCGCAAATTTTACGATACATTAAAATTAATTTCCAACAGGGATTCGTACTCAGTCCCTCGCGGAAAGCGTCATATAAATAAGTTATGATATTTTTATATTTACCATTAAAATCTTCAATGGATTTAGCTTTGTAACAGAATATCTCTTATATGAAGATGTATCCGATACATAGCTATATTTTAGGCTTGTGACCCGCTCACGCCTCCGCCCGCTGAAACTCTGTTACAATATAAATTATATTAAAGTTATAACTACACTTTTATAAAAATTATATCCAACTTCGGAACTAAAGTTTTAGCCAATTGCATTTGTAAAAAACTGCATCTAAATCAATTAAACCGTTACAGAGAATAGCGTGCACAATCGGACAGACAAGCAGACATTTTTTTTTATTCTATTACATAATATACGTACCCACAATTTAGATTTATCATATATCTTCAATATACGGCAGGGATCAGTGACAAATATATTATATCTCGATGTATCTCGCAGCGGACGTAGCGGGGTACGTATAGGGAGGGCTCCCTACGCGTACTGAAATTTTCTGACCAGACTGAGGAAAAGAAAACAATCCATTTACCGAGTATCATATGTAAAACAACCGCCGAGCTTACAGTCAGACGGTCACTTGCTGTGTCCCTGCACCACAACAGAACTCATGGTATCCACTATCTTTATAATCCTTTTTCAATAGTTACATAACAAAACTCAGATTTTAACTTGCACTTGATTGAAGGGGGATTTTAGTATGGAGTTTCGATGTCATATCAAGATACAAGAGGGTGATCATCATCACATCATGATAGCTCTAACATGACATCGAATATAAATAGATTAATAAGATACTCATTTCACTGTCACTTGAGGAAATGAAATATTTAATATTTTCATTTCTTCGCTCTGGTAACGTGGCAAAGCGTGGCAAAGCGTAGTATCGAGGTCCGCCTTTCAACACGCAACGTCTCCAGAATTCAGAGGAAAGTGAGGAAAGGAGTGTCTTAACACGAGGTACTCAGGTTTCCTCTGTACCTAGCCTGCCCTGTTACGTACAGGATACAGTGTTAATATAGAAAAGAAAGTTTATATGTTCTACTTCACCCTGTGACTTACCGTTTAATAGAAGGGAGTTTGTTGTTAAAAAGTGTCTCGATTCCAGGTTTACTGTGTCTTATCTACTTTACACAAAATAGTATAACGTGTGAACTCTATTTTGAAAATGCCACGATATATATTCACGTACGTGCACATACATGTACGTGCGTGCACATACATACACGTACGTGCACATACATGCACATCCTTACTTTGGGTGCAGGCCTTATTGCAGCAGCGATCTATTGTTGTAATTAACTATACTTGTTAGTTCTTTAATCAACATCAATGTGTAAGTAGCCTGCAATAGTAGATCGGACAGGGAATGTGGTACACACACACATTGTTAGCATCTCTTTGGATTTATCATGTGGTTAGTTTCGTCCACGTTAGTGCAAACTCCTGTAACTGCAATATTTGGAAAAAATCCTGAAAATTACTACTTGAGATAGACCCTATCTAGTGGTGTAATCTTTTCCAGATTTAATCGTTACCAGAGTGAAGAAATCAAAATAATAAATATTTCATTTGTCTTTTATATAATGTTGATTTGAAATCAATATACAAATTATTGTAATATCTATCTTGTGTAAATTCCGTTATTTAATTATCTTTGATAAAATAAACAGTTCATATAAGTTCATTCTAAACACATCAGAGACTGCGCTGACGCTCATTGCAAGCATTTCACGTGTAAATTACATAAAAGTTGTGATTAAATTCTGTATAATATACAGACAGTGAGGAGAGAACTGCTTAATTAGATGGTTAAATTTAAAAAACTAATATTGTTTGTTACTTATAGCTACTATTTTCTTGCACAGTAAAGTTAGGTTCAATTGAATTTTTTAGAAAACGTATAAAAAGTTAGATATAGCCGTGTTGAACCCGCGCCGTTTTTAGCGTCCTCCGAATATCTTGTTTTTTACTTTCATAACTGTGGGATAGCACTTAAAACAATATTTATGCTGCAACTCAATTTTAATATCAATAGTGAAAGTGTTTTTTTTTTCTTTTTCGCACTCAAGACAAAAATTTAAGAGAATCGCTGCAAATTTCTAGCACCGTATTACATTTTTTTTTCGTTTTTATCATATACATATGTGTCAAAATAAGCAAGCAGATCCTAGTACTAAGGCACTCAGTGAAAACAGAACTTAAATGTAATTTGTGACTACTGGCATTCCATTACAATAATATCTCAGCAACCATAAAGATAATCGTGATAGATCGTCGCGAGCATTGTATGAAGCTTCTCACACCGTTTCATCAATCACTATCTACTTCTGAAACGCGGTCTGTTCATACTATTTTACACTTCAATTGAATCACTCAAAAGAGGACAAGCACACACGTGTCGCATGTGTGTATGTATATACAAGTAATACTGTAATACAGCAACAGTATCACAAAGCCGCGTCTGATTAGTGCGGTTCCAAAGTTTAGCGAGAACTTAGCAAAGGTGAGAGAAAGAGAAACACACCGGGAAATATCACTACAACTACTTTGGATCTTTATATGTCACCTTTACTTATTTACAAATTATTCATACACAATGCACAAATAAGGAAATAATTACTGTTTATATAACAAACAAAATCAAAACAATAATAATTTCTTTTTCCTCCTTTATCAGCCTATTTTCGTCCTCTGATAGGAACACGTAGGACATCCCCAAGGACACGCCTGAGCTCGACCTTTTAAATAATTTTAATATAAAATAAATAAAAAGTTATTTTCTTACTTAAACATTTAAACATTCAAACATTATTTACACTAAATGAATAAAAATATATATCACTCTACTAACTCTTAGAAGAAAACATGTTTTTATTTATAATTATCCGCCAAAAAAAAATGTGTCTTATGTTTTTACTAAATTTTTAAGCTCTACGTTCTACCGTAGAAATTGATGTTTTTACTCATTATCGTATCGTTGTTTACTATAAGGCGTAGATAAAGACATCGACAATAAAACGATTTGTAGTGAAAGTTTAAGTTCCCGACGTGAAAATAAATTATTTCTTGAACTCTCTTATGATTGAACTAGATTTATTCACTTTTATTTAATATTAGACATATCTATTTTTTATTTATTGTTTTGACATTTCTTATAACGGGTGGGCCTCGGAGTTTTGCGAATTTGAAATCGCCATAGCGTTGAAACGGGCGAGGGGGGCGGAGCGCGGGAGGTGGGGATCTGTAACTCGGGCCTTGGAAATTTAGTCGCAATGGAGCACTTCACGGGTGAACAGCGTGCGTTCTGTGTAAAAAATGCTGATTCGTGCGTTATTGTTCGACGTTCATTTCGCTCCCACTATGGATTGCATGATTTAAAACAGTGTCCGAGTGAAAGTTTGATTAGGGCGTGAGTCAGAAAGTTCGAGGCTACCGGTTCGACCCTTAATCAGAAACCTAAGGGGCCCGAAAGGACGAAAAGGTCAGATAAAAACATAAACGAAGTCGGAGCTTCCGTACTACGCAATCCTGGGCAATCAACTCGCAAGCGATCAGCAGAGCTATCTGTATCAAGAACGACTTTGCGTCGTATTTTGAAGGAAGATTTAAAATTGCACCCGTATAAACTTCAACTAGTGCAAGATTTGAAGCCAAATGATCACAATTTACGACGTGATTTCGTCGAAACAATGTTTGAGCGGAGCTTCAACAATATTCTTTTTTCAGACGAAGCCCATTTTCACTTAAATGGGCACGTAAATAAACAAAATAGTCGTTATTGGGCCTCAGAAAATCCACAATTCAAACACCAAAAGCCTTTGCATTCGCCAAAAGTGACAGTTTGGGCGGCTATTTCAGCACATGGAATCATCGGGCCCTTTTTCTTTGAAGACCAGCGAGGGAATTCTGTGACAGTTAATACTGAGCGATACACAGCCATGTTGCGCGATTTCTTTTACCCACAGCTGTCAGAATTTCGAGGGTACAATAGTTCGACATGGTTTCAACAAGATGGCGCCACTTGCCATACCTCTAACGAGAGTTTGGCAGCCGCAAAGGAGATGTTTGCTGGAAAACTCATTTCGCGCCGAGGTGACATTCCATGGCCACCGAGGAGTCCGGATTTAACTCCACCCGATTTTTTCTTGTGGGGCTACATGAAAAGTAGAGTCTACAGTAATAATCCGACCACGATAGCAAAGTTGAAGGCCAATATCCGCGAAGAAATGGCCGCTATTCCGCGTGCCATGTGCGAACGAGTTTTTGTCAATTTGAGGTCGAGATTCGAAGAATGTTTGCAGCGGGATGGTGCGCATCTGGATGATGTTACTTTTAAGAAATGATTTTCCCAAATGTTAACTTTAATTTAAAAATAAATTGGTTTTAATATTACTTTTGTTTTTTTTTTTATGAATTTTTCAAATTCGCAAAACTCCGGGGCCCACCCTGTATTTTCACTTTTTTTTTTTTAATTTATAAATAAATAGCTGCTCACAGTGAATGTTATATCATGATTAAACAAATATATTAATGTAATAAAATGTTGTCAAATATTTACTTAAAAAATTAAAAGAATATTCAGTTCTTGAGATTGGGTCAATTCTTTTAAAAGTCCATTTTCAGATTGTTGAGAGAAGTACAAAACAGGGGCCGAGTGTCATAACACTTTGTTCCGCTTTTCTATCCGTAGGGCAGTGTAGGGGAGTACTAAGAGAGAATTTCACGAGATACCTAGGATTTTGCAAGTTCACGCACACGAAGTAGCGGGCGTCTACTGGTTCATTATAACTTAGTTAAATATAATATTTTTCATCTACCGCCATTAAATTTATACCGAAATTTATTTAAAGTTTTCATACCTCGTCGTAATCTACACCTAATAATTTTACGTCGCTTAGGTTTAGAGAAAATTTTAATAAATTTCTTTAACAAAATCACGAATTACGATGCTTTTTGTCTTACTTATAGGCCTTATTATTCTTTTTCATTTCTAGGTGCACATCTTGAGCTGTTTGTGAAAATAAAAAACCGATCAAGTGCAAGTTGGATCCACCCATCCAGACTTCCTTACCAAGTTCAGAATTATAAGTCAAAAAGGACAACCGATGAAGAAAGACAAACTTAAGTTTTCAGGCATACATAGGCACTGATTTTGTATGACGCATGATAATATTAGTAATTTTGTCATAATTATGAACACGTTTTTATGTACTGTAAGTTGCAAAACGCAGCGCTGAGTTCTGCTACTTAACACGCAATGCCTCACATTGAACGCAACGGAGAGAACGTATCTTAGCTCTAGACTCCCAAGTTCTCTTACACACTGGTAGGGGTTGCTGCGTCGAGCAAATTGTTATTTTAACCAAATATCGTAATTGTAGATTAACAATTATACAATTACTATTGAACATACTCTATACGTCTCAATGACGCCGCGAATAAGCTTTTGTTTGTGGACGTTCAGTAAATGTTAAGTGTTACTAACTCTTACTTTTTTAAGTTCATGCTGTATCTTGCACATGGCAGGGTAGGCAGAGGGAGCTTGAAAACCTAGTGGTAAGGCACTCTGTATAACTTCCGTTCCCCATTTACAATAGTTTCAGCCGTGCGACGCCCACTGCTGGACATAGGCCTCCCCCAAGGATTTCCACGACGATCGGTCTTGCGCCTCCCGCAACCAGCGGTTTCCGGCGATCTTGACCAGATCGTCGGTCCACCTGGTGGGGGGCCTGCCCACTGAGCGTCGTCCGGTTCGTGGTCGCCATTCGAGAACCTTTCCGCCCCAACGGCCATCGGTTCTCCTTGCTATGTGTCCTGCCCACTGCCACTTCAGCTTTTGTTCTCCTACGGATCTCTTCATTTCTGATTCGATCACGTAGGGTAATACCAAGCATTGCTCTCTCCATTGCCCGCTGAGTGACCTTGAGCCTTCTTATGAGACACATGGTTAACGATCACGTCTCGCTCCCGTATGTCATTACTGGCAACACGCACTGGTCAAAGACTTTTGTCTTGAGACACTGAGGTAGCTTGGACGTAAAGATTTTTTGTAGCTTCCCGAATGCTGCCCATCCGAGCTGGATTCGACGAGAGATCTCTTTTTTGAAGTTGGACTTACCTAACTGGGCCGTGTGTTCCAGGTATACGTAATGGTCAACAACTTCGAGGGTAGTGTTCCCAATAGTAACTGGAGCAGGTACTACATGGGCGTTCGACATAATTTTCGTCTTATCCATGTTTAGCTTTAGTCCTGCTCTTTGAGACACACTATTGAGATTTTCAAGCATAGTGTTCAGATCTTCTAAGGTCTCAGCCAGTAGAACTACATCATCGGCAAAGCGAAGGTGAGTAAAGTACTCGCCATTTATGTTGATGCCGTATCTTTTCCATTCCAGAAGCTTGAAAATATCCTCTAATGCCGTAGTGAAAAGTTTCGGAGAAATTACATCTCCCTGTCTCACACCTCGTTGCAATTGGATAGGATTAGAGCTCTGGTTTTGTACTGGGACCGACATAGTGGCGTGTTCGTAGAGATATCTTAGCACTTCGATATACCTGTAGTCTACTTGGCACATTTGGAGAGACTGCACTGCCCAGGTCTCAATCGAATCGAAGGCTTTTTCATAGTCCACAAACGCCAAGCAAAGTGGCAAATTATACTCTTCAGACTTCTGTATAACTTGCCGCAGCGTATGTATGTGGTCTATGGTACTAAAGCCTTTTCGGAAACCGGCTTGTTCGGGAGGTTGGAAGTCGTCGAACCTGCAGGCGAGACGATTTGTGATGACTCTCGAAAACAACTTATACACATGGCTTAGGAGAGAGATTGGTCTGTAATTCTTCAAGAGTGTTTTATTACCCCTTTTGAAAAACAGAACAACGTCTCCTCCACTCCACGCTTTTGGCGTTTTGCCTTCGAGAATGACGGAATTAAACAGCCTCTGGAGGACTTTAAGTATCGGCCTACCGCCCGCTCTCAGAAGTTCTGTAGTGATTCCGTCGTTGCCCGCCGCCTTGTTGTTTTTAAGTTGTTCAAGAGCCATACTAATCTCGCATAGACTGACGTCCGGGATATTCTCAGTGTAACGTCGGGTAAGCTTGGCTCTGGGATCTTTAGCCAAACTGTTAAAAGGTGCTCGCGTGGAATACAATTTTCCATAGAAGCTCTCTATCTCTCTCAGAATTTCAGACTTCGTCGAAATGATGCTACCGCTATCAGTTTTCAGCTTTGTCATTTGGCTTTGCCCAATAGACAGATCTCTTGCGAATTCTTTGGAGCCTTGGTTCCGCTCGATAGCCTCTTTAATATATGTTACATTAAATTGGCGAAGGTCGCATGTTGAAGATGTAGATATCTGCCTATTTAGCTGCCTATAACGACTAGCATCATTATACCATTTACAATAATTATTTACAATTAAAATATTAAAATATATCATTTCTTCGAGTGGGGATCGAACCCACAACCAATAGTTTACAGTCACACACTTCTGCCGCTGCACCACGACATGCATCTACTTTTTTATATGTTAGTATTTTTTAGCTTTCTCACTTTACACTAAATAGAAGCATTGTGTGTTGAGAGGCGGAAGTCAACATCACGCTTTGATTTATTACTGGAGCGTAGGAATGAGAATATTAAATATTTTCATTCCTACACTCTATTTCCTCGAGTGGGAATTGAACCTTTAACCTTTCGCATTTTCAGCTGCACTTTTGAGCCCCCACGCTACAACGGTATTTAAGCAAACACATGAATATTTATAGTCAATTAGCCTGTACAATTTAATTTACCAGAATTCAATAGAATCAGTATTCACATACACAGCGGCTCACAATACCGACTACAATATTTGTATGAAAATTGAAATACAGACGATAAGCCAATAGTCACGACATCCGCTTTAATTGATATTAGCAGAGCGCCTTCGGGTGTTACGTGTTTATTAGAAGATTGTAACTTGTAGTAATGTTATGTCGTAGTATTGTGTAGAATAGAATTTTATAATAAAAATATAATTGTAGTTAACATTTCTAACGTAGCTTGGAAGAGCAGTGTTTAATTGTAAATAGTTTTGACTTCTAGAAAATATTCACTTAATTTAATCGACATGTGCTGGATGAGGTCCGTCTTGACGTAGAAATACTAGCGTGCTACTACAAAAGGGACAGGCTGTGGGTTCGATACCCATTGAGAAAATGTTAAATATTTCCTTACTTCGGCAAAGCGTGGTTATGACTTCCGTCACTGAATACGTAATACTAGAAAAAAAAGTTACGCGATGTAGGGTGATAAGTTTAGTTAAGTCTGTTATACTTTTTATATTATCTTTTTTACATTACTGTTTTGTAACAGCTTGTTGTGATAGATCGAGAATATAAAACTAAAACTACAGTATAAGTTACAATAAAATATTCTTTACTCAATTATGTAAGTTAGATAATTACAAGATTACGTATAAGTTGAGTAGCGGAGCTCAGCGCCTTGCCTTACCACGTTACTAAAGCGAGGAAATTAAATTAAATATTTCATTCCTATTTCTGCGAATAGGAGTTGCTACCTGACACATTCTCAGTAGTATGCTTATGCCTCTGCACCATGATAGACGAAGAGTATAAATGAAAAGTTTTTTTTTAAATTACTTGGCTACTTGAACAAAATCATTTCATAAAGCATATTTTCACTTTTTTTTTGTTAATAAAATATTCACTATTTCTTATTAGAAAAGATACGTACATAAAGTTTACGTTCACAAGTGTGAAAGCTTTAAGTATTTTGTTTTAAAACGCTCACCGTACAAGTAGAATGCTTGGGTTACTCGAGTAATAGCTCCGAGCGTAATCAAAACATTTTATTCGTTCAATCGGAAAACTCTGTGTCGATAACAGTTTGGTCGAACTATTTGGTTTTTAGAACGTTCGAAAGTAAAGGCTACAAAAGTAAAGTTTTAATTAATATCAAAATAAAACAAGTAACTGACCGGAACAATTTAATTGTTCACGCACAAAACCGGAAGCGTTCAGCGGAAAGCAAACACAAAATTGTGCGAACTTTTAATATTAGTAAGTAAACATTATCCTTTGTAAATAATATTCATAAAATTTACACACAAAATTTTGAAATAGAATGTTCCATAAATTATACAAAGTCGATGAAACGTTCATACTATAAACTAGTAATTTCATTTTAAAAAAGAAAACACGGCGTTAGTTTTTATATGACATTTATATTGTGGTGAAGACTTGTCTTGGCGCATAGCACACCACCAGCGTTACATGAGAATGTGTGTGTGGTTGTGGGTCGATACTCATCCAAGTATAACAACATTTTAAATATTTCCATTTTGTCTCCCTGGTAACGAAAAGTCTGCAGAAAGTGGGAAACAGACATAATATAAACAGAATATTTTATTCGACAGAGTAAGAGGAAAAGAAGAGTTTTAATAAGAACATAGGTAGGTACGTCTTTTTACTGGGTTCCCTGCTTATCTCTGTCTCATGTACTGGATAGCGCGTGAAGTAACAGAAAATAATAATAAAAGTAATAGTATTTTGAAAATATTTATATTTATAAGTAATCCATAATAACACGACAAAACACACCGTGGAGCTCCGCCACCTACGAAATTCGAGGTGACTGTTTTACCTTTCATTGATACATTATTTTCTATTTTTGTCTCTCACATATCTTACATCCATACTTAGAAAATTACACGTATGAAGTCCGACAAATATTATGTATCGATCCAGTTATCGAAATATACATAATAATTATAGAAAAAGCTAACATGACTTATTTGGTTTATTCTGCATTACCGATAAAGCAACTCTTGTAATGTCGATTTTTATACTTAATAATAACAATATTAATTAAGGCCTGTCGCGGCGCAGGGACACAATCATGTGACTGTAAACGCGACCGGTTGTGGGTTCGATCCCACTCAAGGAAATGAAATATTTAATATTTTTAATATATACGTATGTATGTATATATAGAAAACTTACAAAAACAAAATCGAAGTATTTCGCCGTTTGAATACAAATTGATGATCTCTGCGATCACGCGGCTGAGCTTGATGATGGATGATATTTGTGATTAATGGAGTCTTCGTTCTGATTCTTGATAACATGTTTATACTATATAATAACTGGAACTTTGCTAAGTTATGTATAGATACTATAATATATTTATATTTATTTACTTTTTAGTGTTCGTTTGTAACTTTGTTTAAGTGAACATTAAGACAAAATTAAAAATCCCCTTTTTACCCTTTTAGGGTAATTTCAAGAAATCCTGTTGTAAAATTTTGGCGTTCTACACCGCGTAGCTGGGGTTGTGCATTAGTGCTTTTATTGTATGCAATAAATGTGCTATAGAATGTATTCTGAACTTAAACTTGAGTAATTTACTTATATTTTGCGAAGAATTTCGCTATTTCTTTATTTTATTACAAAAAGGGGCCAACGAGTCGATGCAAAGGCAATATTTGCAAAGTACGTACTCGAGCCGACCGCTCGATCAGAGATCCGACGTGTCATGACTTGCTTTTTATTTCCCGTTCGCTTCCCTACTTAAACCATTAAATTAATACATCTCATTAACTTTCAACCTGCATTAATCTCTCTAAGGAATTTTATCGCTACTTTACTGAATTATCAGTAAGTGTCCATAAAAACATTTGTGGGAAATATTTTTACGTAAGCAAATAAAATTGAAATTATGACCTTGAATTTTATGTAAAGAAATTTTCTAATAATTGTAATTAAAAATTATTCGTTTTTTGTAACTTTTTTCTCAAATGTAATGTAGCAGAGACTGGCAGAGGAAACCTAATGCAGTGTTAAGATACTCCGATCCCATTAAATTCCGTAACACTTCCGTTTCCCATTATAAAAATATTTCTCTGAAAAAACAAATGAATGTTGTGTTATCTTTCGATTGGTGTCTAGACCCGGACATGCCCAAATGGAGCCAGACGACGGAGATCAATAGACTGTCCACCTCGCAATGCTGTTACAACGTTTATTTGTTTATTTATTTGAATACATCTCATGCAGGATAGCTGCCATTATATTATATTATAAAATTGTAATCTCAATATAGAAAAGAACAACAGTTGAGTTTCCTGCGGGCTCTCCTCAGCAAACCTGCCGAGCGAGCCGGTGGTTGTGGTGATTGACTTTTTCGTTAGTAATATTTATTAATTGAAATTTTAGCCCTTCCTCTTCGTTGACGTGATAAAGTTTTATAAAACGAAAAACGTCAGTTAATCCGACTTTCAGCACATTTTTTTAAATATTTTAACGTACTTATAATAGCATGAATTTATTTTTATATAGGGTGAGTATTTTATGAAAAGATGTTAACAGAAATTGAACACTGAATTTTTCCCAATACCTAAATGTCGAATAAAATGTTTGAAATAATGTTACTTTTAAAGAGAGAAGTCATAATGGAGTATTATAAAGACGAACATACTAATATTAACTAACCTCTGGAACACTGCTGGGTACTAAGCCAAAAAATATTTTGTACTGTTACTGTTATCGCGAAATGCAATTACATACTATAGTCATTCAATTTTTTATAAAGGCAAGGCGCGGCGTTGAATTCCGTGACTCAACACGCAATGCCTCAAATTCCGCGGAAAGTGGGGAACGGAAGTGGAACGGAGTGTCTTAATACTAGGTTCCCGGGTTCCTCTGCCTACCCTGCCTAGTGCGGGATACAGTGTGAAGCTATAAAACAAAAAAAATATAAGAAACTACCTGCGGTCAAAATTATTTTAGGCTCTTGGATATAGGATGTGTGAATATTTCGTTTGAACTGTTACTATGAATACTGCTACAGTTCACATTAATACTGTGTACTGTATATACATTAACTATTAACATTATTGAAATAATGTATCTACATTAACTATTAACATTATTGAAATAATGTATATACATTAACTGTTCAGTTCTATTGCTTCTTTCTTTTCATAATAGTTTTAATAGCACTTTGTCTCAGAACTGAACCTACGACGATCTTATTACAATCAGAAATCATTCTGATTCTTACGGTTAATTTATTTATTTAGGCAATTTTACAATATTTAAAATAAATAAAGAAGATACATTATTAAATTTAAAAAATATAATACTATTTGAAAGCCATCACAACATGTCATATACAATACAACCCTATCATGTCCGGGTTATAGCGTAAAGATGAAAAGATAGTTGACGCGTAGCTGATCATGGCAGGGTAGGCAGAGGGATCTTGGGAACGTAGAGTTAAGACGCACCGTTCCACTTCAGTTCCCCACTTTCTATGATATTATTATAGATATAGAATGTGTGAAAAATCATTAATTTAAAGCTTATTATTTCTGAACACCGCGTAAAAGGACGTGTTTGGTTAGGACCATTCACGTGTCTTCCAAAGGCACGGACTAATAGCATTTTCTTTACGTTCTGTTAACATTTTACTTATCCATCGTCAGCGAATTGTTATCTTTCAATTATACTTCATGATCCATTTAAGCTTTTTATGTGATAATATTGTACCAGGTAAGAGAGACAGACGGAGACCACGTTTGATCTTCGAGAACTCAACATCGATGATATTAGAGGCAGATCACGTAAAAACCATGAGGACATGTTACTTATGTAGCGTATGTCAGCATGAAGATGTAATAAACATCTCAGCAGTAAATAAAACGTAAGTAACCAAATATTATATGTAAAGCTTAAAAGTTCCACTTGACAATGTTAATTTACATTACAGAAGCGGGAATCAAATCTGCAACTATCGCATGTACAATAACATCCTTTTTTATTGTATCTCATATTCACAAATATGATTGACGTACTCTAAGGTTCAAATTGTAGTCCTGTATGTAATTAAGGCTTAATTTGACGTTCGCCCGCGTCATGAGAGTCAGCGACACACGACTACACTCAATTATTAGGACCTCATTTATGTATTAATGGAACTAACTACATTATACGATACTACCGACACAAATGAATATTGCATTTCGACTTGTCGCGTTCATAGTAGTACGCTTAAGACTCTGCACCACAACAGATTTTTATATTTATTCTGTTAATTTGTAATTATATGTATTTTTTGTTAATTTACTTGGCTAAAAACTATAAATACTGGAATTAAGGGTAAAAAAGTAAAATAAAGATACAACTCAAAATCATTTCTTAAAACATGTTTTAACCTTTTTTTTTTAATAAAATATTCACTATTTTCTACTAGAAAACATATGTGTACATACATAAAGTTTACGTTCACCTAAAACTGTTATAAATGAACAAGTGGAAAGCTTTTAGTATTTTGTTTTAAAAAGCTCACCGTACAAGTAGAATGCTTGGATCGCTCGACTAAAAGCTCCGAATGTGATCAAAAAATTAAATTTTTATTTATTCAGTCGAAAACCTCTGTATCGAGAACAGTACATTGAAGTTTGTTTACAACTGTTTTGTCTTCTTTGTTCTTTTTAGATTAATGCTATTGTTAAGACACTCTTTTCCCATTAACCCCTTTTGTTCCCCATTATCCATTGAGTTCTGGAGGTATTGCGTGTTTAAGACGCAGAACTCAGTTAAATTTAAAAACCTCGTGTTAAAATATTCAGTTGCTGTAACATCTGTTTCACACCTTCAGCAGAATTCCCGTTAGCAGAGAGAGAAAATGGAAATATTGAAAATGTTGTTTTTCTTGAATGGGTATCGACATTCACAGTTACACACTCGTGTCATGCTTTGCGCCAAGACAGGCCTCATTATATGTTTTTCTTTTACAATAAGGCTTTTGGGTGAATTGGGTATGAGGTTCTGAACTCATGTGTCAGTTACAGTCGTAGGAACTATTTTAATTGTTGTGCTTTAAAAATGGAAGTTTAGTCTTCTTTTTAACTTAACGTCTTAGTTTTTACAGTATGAACGTTTCATCAATTCTGCATAATTTATGAAACATTCTATTTTAAAATTAGAAATAAAAAAAAAAATAACTAAAAAAAAGATCAAGTTTATTTACTAATATTAAAAGTTTATACAATTTTGTGTTTGCTTTCCGTTGAACGCTTCCGGTTTTGTGCGTGAATAATTAAATTGTTCCCTTTACCTACACTGCTGTGAGGTATACAGCGTAAAAATCTCTTAGACAAAAAGTAACTTTAGAAAACTTACAATAATAGGCTTACATATTTATATGACACTGGAAAATTGAAAAGTCAGGTAACATTACGTTCCGTTTAACCGAACTCAATCTATTATCGCATTCGTGACTATACGCTGCGAAATGGCAGCGTAATTTGCGTTTGCGTGTATTGTAGCGTACTCGTATCTAGTAAATTACTTTGACTTCCTGCTTATATTGGATATATATTCGACGAAGAGGCTTTGTCTTGAAATTTGGAGTTCTGTATCAATTGTTATAAAAAAGTAATTTCAATACTTTGCTGATTAATTGACGAAAATGAGCACCTCGCTTTAATCAATTAAAAACCAGTGCGAATAAAAGAGAACAATTCATTCCCTCGACTGAGAATCGAACCATCGTTCATTTCAATTTTATCTCAATGCTACAATGTCCTCAAATATTTTTACGTAAGTAACTAAATTTGAAAATTGTGATTTTGAATTTTACGTGAAGATATTTTCTTATAATTGTATTTTAAAATTGTTCGTTTTGTGTTGAACAAAATAAAAGCCATTTGTTTTTTTTAGTTACGTAATTTCACTTTTGTCTAAAATGTATTTCTTTTTTTTTTAGCAGAGATTAACAGAGGAAACCTAACGTAGTATTAAAATAGTCCGTTCCCATTAAGACACCTCTGTACCCCACTTTATACGTATTTCTTTGTATAAACAAATGAATGTTGTAAAGCGCGTAATCTTCCTGTTGGTGTCTAGACACGGACATGCCCAGGTGGAGCCGGACGACGTAGATTAATAGACTGAGGTCCGTCTCGCAATGCTGTAACAACGTTAATTTGTTTATTTTTTTATTAATACATTTCATACAGGATAGCTGCCATTATGCTATATTACGAAATTGCAAACTCAATACCGAAAAAGTAGGATTTGAGTTTCTTGTCGGCTTTTCTTAGCATAAGCTGCCTTCGGAGTTTATAGTAGCTTTATTTTTAGTTGACGACTCAAAAGTGCTTCCTTCCTATAGCCTATTTCACTTAAAAATATTTTGAATAACCGGTTTTATGTTCAGCCTGACTTCGTCGTCGGTAAAATTTAATAATTGAAATTTTAACCTCTACTATTGTTATTAATTTTCACAGTCGCGGTCCTCAGCGATAGCGCGGGATTGAATTAACAAATGCAATTATTCTATGTATTATTATATTTCTATACAGATGTGTGCTGAGTGCTGTGATGCGCTAACAGCCCATCAGTTGTAATGTTTTTAATACGTGATCCTATCTCTGCCGACTGAAATTACCATAGTTTTTTTCTGTTCGCACTTAGTATACATTATATTTTTGGCGTTCTTATTTACCACCCTGGTTTACGAAATCACCGATATTTTTTATTTCACGCTGTACAGCGTGTAAGGAAGGAAAACAGAACTTGGCTATCCAGTATTAAGACATTTACGTTCCCTATTTTTCTGCAATTTCGGGGCTTGCTTGTTATAAAATAAAAGTAATTAGTTTTATCGAGTGGAAACCTGTCGCGCTTACAGTCGAATCTACCCTTGCGCTACGACAAGATTCGATTTTGTTTTTTCAAACCATCATCCCCACAATTTTACATGGAATTTAAAACGTAAAAAGGAAGTTATAAGTATTTTAGTTTTACTTTCGCTAATTTAAACTTTAACAACTCTCCATTTATTTATATAGAGATACACCTTTTTAATATTTTTCACTTTACTTGTTTTATATAAACAAAAAGAAAACAAAGAAATCAGTGGTTCTTCTTAAAACAAAATCCTGACAACATTCCTCCACCGCTACAGTTAGAGTAAAAGCAAAATAAACACGTAATAAATACTGTGAAGCGCTTATCGTAATGTTCACGTTCACTCAACTCGATTCGCCTTACACTTTTTTATCACACAATTATGTATCTTTACGCTGCATTCCGTATTATCATGATAAGTAGATCTTGCAGTAAAATACTCTGTTATTATATTTTCTATAGTTTTGATAGCATTTTACATACTAAACTTAAATTAAAAAAGCGTATAAAAATTTTGAACGAAGCAGGATTTGAACCCGCGCCTTTGGAAAACCGTTCCAGCGTTCTGACCAACTAAGCCATTCGTTCTCACCAAGCTCCGTCGAAATTCTTATACGCTTGTTACAACTTATTTATGTTGTTGCTAACAACTTTCTGTAGGGAGATTTTTACAAATTTCCGCTACTCAAAGACAACTCGTAAGAATTATCGTTTTGCAAGAGAGAATACTATTTATTTTAATATTTTTACTGTTTTAAAGTGTTATTCCACACTTAGGACAGAAAATACTAAACTTAAATTTAAAAAATAACTTGTAACAAGCGTATAAAAATTTCGACGGAGCTCGGTGAGAACGAATGGCTTAGTTGGTCAGAGCGCTGGAACGGTTTTCCAGAGGCGCGGGTTCAAATCCTGCTTCGTTCAAAATTTTGATACGGTTTTTAAATTTAAGCTTAGTATTTTCTGTCCTAAGCGTGGAATAACACTTTAAAACATAGTTTTGATAGCATTTTACATGTTTGAGGCGAAACTTCTCTATCAAAGTGCAGCAATAGAAATAATTGTAATATTTCCCTGAATGACAATAGAGCCCACGATCATCGGTTTCATAGTTAGATATAATACCGCGCTCGACAGCCTCAGATGTCTTAGCAGGCAGAGCGGCAACCAAGATTCAGTGCTATCTTGAACTTTATCCTCTATTTTTTATTATTAGTGACTGACTTAGAGTGAGAGGAAAAGATTTCTTTTAACCGGATAAATCACGTATGTACAGTATTATATTTTTTTGAAAACTAGACGTTATTCGAATATCGTAATATAATCAGGTTCCCAAAAATGTTACGTAATATTTTACGTAATATTAAACATACTCAAAAATTCGATTAAAACCTTCATTAAAAAAGAGCCAAAATCAATAAATGCAAAGATTTCCATTTGTAAGATTCCCATTGTAAGACAAGCTTGCAGGCAAATGACGAAAGACAAGTTTGATGTTGAGATGAACTTCTCAAAGACGAGTTGAAGAGTAAGGAGCAAATTGTCTTAATGAGAACTACGAGTATATACCTTTGCCTAACTTACCTACTAGATGCAATCTGGTTTAAATGTCAGGAAAAAGATTTTTTACGTCAGTCGTAGTACAGCGGTACAGCATCTTACGAGTACTTAATACCCGACTGACCGATGTTTCAACCCAGGAAAAGATTTGTTTTTATTTCCTCGCCCTGGTAACGCCATCACAAAACGCGATGTCCCGCAACTTAAGTGTAAGCGGAATATTTTAATATTAACAACATTTGTTGACTGTTGTTGTTGGTTAGAGGAAACTTAAGGCAAAAACAAATGTTACATATATTATTTTTATTATCCTGTGAAAGAGAACGTCTTCACAGCTGCCACACTGTATAAAGCCAATCAAGCTCGTTATGCAAAACGAACACTTTATCGATATTAAATTTTCATCTCTTTATTAAAATTTTATGTACGTATATAAAATACGAAAGTATTATTTGATATCAATATTGTGCTGAATTTTGACAAATTTAGATTTAACGTTTTTAGAAATTGTTTGGAAACCTTGCACGTGACGGGATTTGAACCTGCGGCTCTTGGACAATGAGGAGAGGTTGGGTCTTTTAACTGATTTAGATTTGATTGTGACACTGTCAATTGAATAATATTAAAAAAATAATACACGCTGTCATAGTGATCGGTAATGTACCTAACTAACAATCTATTGTGGGTTTGATTTCAAACCAAAACAAGACAAAACACGTCTAAAATATTTATTTTGCTACTGTGCTGCGACTTAGATAATATTATTATATAAAATATTTCCACGTTTTCTCTCATATATCCTTAGAGGGGTTATGGTTGCTTTATAGGCAGTTAAATATTCATAACAATCACGTTGCCCTTTTCATAAGAAATAATGTTATTGTAGAGATGCTGTAGCTCTTTACTTTTATTATTTAATTAAAGAGATGTTTATATCTGGTGATGAATCATTAATTTTATGGCTTTATTGCTCTTTAAGATATTTTTTTTCAGCTTTTACGCTTTATCCCACACATTTAAGGGTAGGCAGAGGTAACTTGGGACATGCCGTTTTATTCCCCACTTTCTGCCAACTTTGTGGCGTAGCGTGACGAGTGGCGCTAGTTCTTCATGATTACTTAGAACATTTTTATAAATTAGAATAAAAAATAGTGAGCAAATATTAAAAAAGAAAAACAAAGGCCTTATTTTTAAATGCGATGCCTAGAATATTTTTTAATATTTTTTAGTCTTCTCTTCTAATACCTACTATCTAAGACTTGGCCATACAATGCACTGTTTGGTGAAGCCATAGATCGAAGCAGCTAGTTTGGAGAAACTTGTTACATCAGGAACTGCACAACAGCTTTAAAATATGAAGCAAAATAGAAGTATGTTGGAGATATAATTCACGTTATTTGTTTCGATCTTAATTCCTATTTATTTATAATTTTTCAACTCCGTGCTTTGCCAAATTATCAGAACAAAAAAATATAAATATTAAATATTTTGTGCCCTCGATTGAGGATTGTGGTTACAATCGTATGTCTGTGCTCCCTGCGCCACAGCAGGCCTACCCTGCCTGGCTAGGAAAAAATATGGCGTTATCAACCAAGCAAATTCTTCAACTTTATTATATTGGCATTGTATACTAATGACATAGCTTTTAATTTACAAATTATATTTAAAAAAAAATTAAGTAAGACAGTCCTCAAATAATTTAATCAACGTTTTTTCTTTGTAGAGCTTAATTGAATTATATTTTCAGTGTAAATTGAGCTCATGGAGAAAGTTGTACAAGATGAATTCGTGTTTTTAATTAAAATTTTCTAAGGAAATCCAGAAGATAATAAAATATGCTTTCTACTAGCAATGTTTTATAGTTACCAAGGTCATAATTAAATTTAAAATTAGTTATTTTTATATACTGGTAGGTACGTCTTTTGTGATATATTTTTTGTAGGTTCAAATATCAATAGAAAAAAATACATTATCATCATTTGAGTTTTTTGTACGACTATATACCGCCTGATTTTTCAACTGAACAATTCTAAGAGCAATATGGGCAACTTTTACTTTTATGAATATCTTAATTGCTTCTACTATATCGTACAGAAATATCATGCAATACTGACTTACTTATCATATAGATTTTGTTGAGGTAATGTACGTTAATAAAGGCAAGCTATTACGTATATCCATAATAAAGAATTTGTCGTACCCGTGACCACGGACTACTGTAAAGTGTTCGAAACGTCGGGTTTCCAAAAAACATGTTTAAAAATCAATATACGCGATTAATCCGGTAAAAAGTGTTTCATTTAAAATGTGTAACAATCGCGAAAAAGAAAGTCATTATTAAATACACATACTATCAGAAGGCTTCTACTATTTCCGAAAACTCGTAGATACTTATTCTCTACGGAATATGAAATCAAAAAAGGTAGTTTTTTAATTCTTTAGTTAATCATAAGAGTTTTTTATTGCAAAATATCTTAAATTTAGATATGCTAACAATATTTCATTATTAAAATTTGAAATTGATTTATTTTGTTTATTTTCAAATAAAATTTGGATCTAACCGCAAGCCGGCTTTCCTCGCATGAATAACACTGTTTTTTAAAAATCACAATTTTGGGCCGTACTCCATTAATAAACGTCCACTATTAGATTTTTTTAAAATATATATAAACTACAAACAGATTTATTATACACATACTTCCGGGACCTTTTGCATTTAAAAAAAATAGAAAATATCTTTATAAACTACTTTCAGTTGAAACACAGACATTTGTTCGATGTTCGATTTTTATATGTCCACAGAGAACATTCATCATCCTGATTGAATTTTACTAAGGCATAATTTATATATATATATATATATATATATATATATATATATATATATATATATATATATATATATATATATATATATATATATATATATTTATATATATATATCTTATGGATATCTATTGAATAGAAGACAGAAACTGTTCATAATTCTGAACAACTAAGTGTATCCTATATACTTAATGGTTTAGCTGATTTTTCAATTTCTTCATCAGGTGTTCCAGTGTGCAGAACAAATTATACCCTATATTTATAGAATTATTTGCTACACAACACAAAAGTTTCATTCCAATGTCTTACCATTAGCACCGTAGATTAGCGAGTGCAAACAGATAGACATTTTTCGGCTTTCAAATCTTTACTTTTTTACTGTTTCCTAACCTACCATTTTTTTTTATTGAAAACCATTTAATGTATAGGCACACTCACTTTACTTTCTACTCACTACACGTTTTATTATATGTATTGATTATAAATTTAAACGTGTTATTAATAAACAAATACAAAAGTATATCCATTTATTTTCTGGTCTTTTAAATCTAGTGTAAAGACAATCTCTTCCCATCAACACTTCGTTTTCTACTTTCCACTGAAATCTGGAGGCATTACATTTTGAGTGGCGGAACTCAACGTCACGATGACTGCCATTGCCTCGTTAACTGAGCGAATAAATGAAAATATGCTATTGAATATTTCATTTTCTTAACTGGGGTTAGAACTCATAAGCAGTCGCGAAATACCTCAATTTATTTTGTATTCTTTTCATTTAATTTATTATATTTTCTTTTATTCTTTTTATCTGTCAGTCAAAGGCATCAAAATTAAAGGATAGTGCTCAATATCAAATTAGCCTGGTGACTACCTCTGCTTGGTATTATAAGAAATTGATTGCATAAAATCTTTATAAGTCATCTTTCAATTTCCAAGAATCCTGAGTGAAAAGTAAAATATATCACTAAAAAAGGCCATCTTGATAAATTAGGGAACGTAGCGTTTAGACATTCCGTAAGAGAGATCTGTCTGTGCTATGCGGAAATAATCGTTATAGTCATGGTTAAATCGTGTTATGATGAAATTGTTCAATTGTTAATAAACGTTATAGTTGAATTGTGTTACAGATATTAAAAAAAATAAGAGTAGTTTTGATAAACAGAAGATACGTTTTTGTATTTATTTTATTTATTTTTTAACGTTTTTTATAGATACTATATCAAACTATTTAAAAACTTTACGCTGTATCCCGCATATAGCAGCATAGGCAAGAACACCCGGGGGCCTTGTGTTAAGATACTGTGTTACAATTAAGACATTTTGTTTACAATTTTCCATGAATTCTTAACAAATTGTGAGTTAAATGGCGATACTAAACACCGTACTTTTGCTTAGTTACAAGAGCAAGAAAAAGAAAAATATTAAATATTTTATTTCCTCGAGCGGGAATCAAACACACAACTTTTCGCGTTTACTAGCTTGTGGCCTGATCCAAGAAAAAAGAAGTCTCTTATGAATCTAGACACAGTCTATTGATGCTTAAGTGATAAAATATTTTGTTCTATGCCTTCTGCGCATCTATAATAACATAATAAATATCTAATAAATTATTATAAATTATATTCTAACAAGTAGAAACCACGTTGTATTCCGTATTCAGCGGGGTAGGTAGGTAGGTAGGTAGGTAGGTAGGTAGATAGGTAGGTAGGTAGGTAAGTAGGTAGGTAGGCACAGCCCTAACTTTCCACACAATTTATTGAGACATTACTTGGTCAATGGCGGGAGTCAACGCCACGACTTGTCTAGTTACAAGAGCGATCATTTATAAATAAATCACTTGAGTAGTGACCGAACCCATAGCTGTCGCGTTTACAATCACGAAAACCTCTACGACCTCTAAGCTAAATCTCAAATATACGAAACCAGTAAATGGAAAATAAGGAAAAAGTATTTTCAGTCGAAAAGTCTGTTTATGGAAGGAGTCACTCGAGCAGCGTAATAACAAGATGTTGGCTATTTATATGCAGTTTTGTTATTACAAGTTGAGAAAAGATATTTAATATTCTTCAACGGTTTGGAAAATAATGTGAAAACTTTTAGTATTTTTTATAATATGCTAACGAACATTATAACAGTTGGTGTATATTATATTCTGACTCTGGCGTTGTGGTGCAGCGGCACGATTTCTGAAAGTAAGCGCGACGTATGTAGGTTCGATTCCCGCTCTGGAGAATTAATTATTACTATATCCTCTCTCTGGTAACAACGCAAAGCGGAATGTTGAGTTGTGCCTCTTAATAGCACCAAATATGAGGCGCAAACTTGAGAACCTATTGTCTTACGTATTAAAACACTTTCTTGAATTTTATTGTTAAATATTCTCTTTATAATTTTTAGTACCGTTTTATATAATAATCATTGACTTCTACTCACTATGACAATTGTAATGTAATTGTTACTATTACTATAAGTATTTATACATTATATAAAAATATATCGTGAGGTCAGTCGCAACAACCTTGTACAAGCCCTTTGTATTATATAACTATAAACGCGACATGTAGTGGGATTGATTTCCACTTGAGAAAATGGAGTATTTACAATTCTTAATTCTTCAACTCCTCAGCTTCGCAACAGAATTGCCTTTGCCAAAAACTTGTTAAGAAAATGGGAAATGGAAGTGGCTTAATAAGAGCGGAGTATCTTAACACTAGGTATTAGGTATTTCTTATAATATCAGAAATATTGCCTTTGATATCTCATTTATCTCGTGGCACTAAATAATTTTCTGACACTCAGACATATAAATTAGTATCAAAGGTTTAAAAAGCGATTACTAAAGGACAAATCTTTTCATATAAATGTTAAAACATGTATAAAAATACCATTTAGTCTGTACTTTAAAGGTAATAAAGAAGAAAGATCATAATAATTTATGTCAGTTTTATATTTATGATTCAATTTCATTTATATTTTATCACGACAGTCGTGGGTTCGATTTTCTATCGCGGGAATCAGTTACATGTATTATTCTCCGTTACGAGAGAAACCGCGGTGTTGAGTTTCGTTTCTCGTTACTTAATGTTGATACATTTGAACAGAGTGTGCGTAATATATAAGAGACAATGAAATATGAGTAACTTAAAATAAAATGACTTACCAATTTAAATTTGCCCCGATTGTAGGTTTCATTACTACATCTACTGTTTAATATATCGGGTTGTAACAGAAGGTGAAGAATAATAATATGTTTTCACTCCATCCTGATCGTATCCACGACCTTTTTCTCTTATTTTTATAAAACACCATGTATTTCCACAAAATGTTGTCAACATTTAAAGGATTACCATATTTATTACATGTCAAGATGCAAAGTGGTTGAAGAGTAAACATTAAGAGAAGTGCGTTGACATACCAATTTGTTATCACATAAAACACATTACGTTTACAACATTGAATATCGATTTTGTATAATAATATCACCTACTTTGGGTGAAAATGTTTCATCTTCTTAACTAATACTTATACAGACAATTGCTGGATGCTATACCACTGTACCATGAAGGCCTATATTAATGTCATTAGAAAAAATATATATGGTCAATATATACGTAAGGAAAAACTCTGTAGATTTTTTAGAATATGGTCAACCATCATGACAAAAAATCACGTAAACACTATGAAGACTCCCGGGAAATATGTACGAGGAGCTCGATGACAGAAAACAAGGCGCAAGAGGTATTTAGGAATATTTGTTGGACTTGTTTATGATTTCGTTTGGGTAAAATGTATGTTCACTCTTGTTTTTCACCAGTTAACTTAATGAATGTGACTGTAGATGCGACGGTAGTATGTTAACGTATCATTTTGGGGAATACATAATTTATTTTCCCCGCTTTAGACAAGTAACTAGGCGTGACGTTGAATTCCAATGACACAATGTATTGAATATGTTACTTAAATAAGGAAACAGAGAATCTTAATATTGTGCTAAAAACTTTAAAAACTATATATAGCATTTATAATATAAACTAAATATATGTATATTTGAAGTGACAAGCAATTTTACGAAATAATCCCTTTAATCCTGGACCGAACTCAGACACACCTCCGTTATTTTCACGTAAATCTTACCTAATACATTACGTACATATCAGAGTGCTGGGGCAGTTTACAGAAGGAGCGAGTTCAAATCCCGCTACGTAAAAATTCTTAAACATTTTCTGGAAAGTGTAAAGCTTAAAGTAGAATCAGTTACAACCCTTAAAAAGTATGTTTCTGTCTCGAAAGTAAAAGAATACTAAAAATACTATTTATTTAGAGTATCAATATCTTACTATACACACCGCCGCGCAGCAATACTAACTACAAGACGCCAGCTCTACCGCAGTAGGACGAGAGTGCCACTCTTAATGTGACAGGTTGTAGGTTCTATACCCATTTGGAAATGTTAAATATTGACTATTGTTACCTCGCCACGGTAACGAGGCAAGGCGTGGCACGATCGACAAAAGTCTTAACACTAGGTTCCCAGGTTCCCCCTACCATCTTTATTATGTGTGAGATTCAGCGTAAACAAAAAAAAAGACAAAATATAAAACAAAGCCCCTTAAAAATTAACATATTATTCACTCAGTTCACTCGATAGATTTTTGCGTTATGTATTTTATCTTCATCGTAATCGTGTTCAGAACAATATCGGATAATCTACAAATTTATTCAATTAAAAGTTTTCTAACAGTGTAAATTGCTTTAACGCTGCAACTGATTGTGAATTTAATATTTTCACATTTCATTACACTTATACAAGCAATCGTGGTACAGCGGCGCGGCGTGTGGCATCAGCGCTACGGTAGCCCATTGAAGAAGTGGTTTACGGTAGTACGTAGAATATTTAACGGGCAGTGAGACGAGCCTGCGGACCAGAACCGTAGACCCTAGTGCTAGGATACTCCGTTGCCATTAAAATACTTCCAATTCCCACTTTTTGCCGAATGAGGTATTGTGTGTGTGTCGAAACTCAAAGCTGCGCTTGCTTGTTTTTTTTTAACATATAATATAAGCAAAGAAAACATAATATTAAATATTCCATTTCTTCGAGAGGAAATTGAACTCACATGCTTTGGCTTACTTTGCTCTTTTATCTATTCATTTTAGCAATTACTAATCCTGATAAAAAAATCTGAAAAGAATTCAGAAAAAAATGATCATAATTAGCTCTTCTTATATCTTAGGTACTAGGTATTAGGTACTTTCTAAAGTACTATTGTATAGACTTACTAACACCCTTGACGAAAATCAACCAAGAGAACAAGCCGGATTTAGGACCAGTTTCTCGACTATTGACCACATACACGTCCTACGCCAGATACTACAGAAATACAGAGAATACAACAAAATATATTATCTGGCTTTCGTAGATTTCAAAAAAGCGTTTGATTCACTGGAACATCAATACATATGGGAATCACTAAAACATCAAGGCGTCCATAAAAAATACATACGCATACTTAAAACCATCTACGGAGAGAGCACAGCACATATAAAACTTGAAAGGTCAGGAGAAGAGTTTCCGTTGGAAAGAGGCGTCCGTCAAGGCGACCCAATCTCACCTAAGATATTCTCAGCGGTTTTGGAGTTGATCTTTAGGGAAATGGATTGGGACAATTTTGGACTTAACGTGAACGGTGAAAAATTGAGTCATCTGAGATTCGCCGATGATTTAGTACTTTTCTCTGAATGCCCGATAACTTTAGAAAAAATGCTGCAACAATTATCGGACGAAAGTGCAAAAGCAGGTCTCACAATGAATACAACAAAGACCAAAGTAATGAGCAATTCCCCACAGAAATACGATATTGCAATTAATAATCAGCAGTTAGAATATGTAAGCGAATATATTTATCTAGGGCAATTAGTATCACCGACAGACAGTATGCAGAAAGAAATAGAAAGAAGAATAGCAAACACTTGGAAGAGATTTTGGTCTCTGGGCGAAATAATGAAAAATAAAGAAATGCCTATGGCAGTCAAACGAAAAGTATTCAATACCTGCATACTGCCATGTCTTACATATGGATGTCAAACCTGGGCCTTGACCGAACAACAACAAAATAAATTAAATGTATGTCAAAATGGGATAGAGAGAACTGTATTGGGAGTAAAAAGAGTTGATAAAAAACAATTAAAGAACATCAAAGGAAAGACTAAATTTGAAAAAGTGCAGTCAGTATGCAGAAATTGAAATGGCGTTGGACGGGACATATGTTAAGAGAAAGAAAAGAGAAATGGACTAGATTAATAACCGAATGGTACCCCAGAGAAAATAGACGAAATAAAGGTAGACAGCCAAAGCGATGGGAAGACGATTTGAAGCAAGTAGCTGGGCCAGAATGGTTACGCATCGCAAAGGATAGAAACAAGTGGAAATCCTTAGAGGAGGCCTTTGTCGAAAGACAAGCTATAAAGAGAGGAGATAAACCGAATGCCGAGAATTCATTTTAGTTTAAGTTAATTTATAGTTTCTTATCTCTATATTTATATTTAAGGAAAGTTTTGTAGTTTTAAAAGTTAAAATTTATAGCAATAAAGGCTCATTTTATTTTATTTATTTATTTATATCTTAGGTATAAATATTAAAGTGCACCTCATGTTTTCTATTGATGTTTGAGCTCGATCTAGTTTCAAACACAAATCTGATAACAGCGACAAAGTAAGTACAAAGTGATCGTCTTCAGAATATCCCCTTAAATGAGAAGTACGTACATAAGTATTGATATAATTTATGTATATTATTTTGAATTTGGTATAAAGCTTTTGATACAATGTCCTTTGTCTTGGTTTTATTTTGATAATCAGCGTAAAAAGTATTTAGTATTCATTCATGCTAATTTGCCATTATTATATTGTAAAAAGGTTTGTCTATCCATTAATATTTCGCTGCTATAACAACAATTTGAGAGACCATCGTAGTGCATTGGTATAAAACTGTTTACAACAGCGACTGCCGCATGTTCGTTTCCTACTTGCCGTAAGAATTAAAATCGTTTGCTTGCTCTGATGAGAATACAATTGGACTTAGCATTGGAGGTTTAGTATCTTAGCACGAGGTTTTGTTTGTGTACTTGCTATGTGCGGGATACATTGTGAAGCTAAAAGGAATAAGAATAAAAGATTCGCACAGTGATAGAAATATAAATAAGAGCGTCAAAGTGACTTCGTCGTCGAACTCACGTTACTTACTTAAAATTAGCAATCAGTGAAAACTAGATAGGTTTTATTACAAGCGTAATTACAGAGACATTTTAGATACTTGAACTTTCACCATTTTTTACTTACAATTATTGTCCAAGGACACGCAATGCCTCTAGAATACGAAGGATAATGGTGAAAGGAAGTTTCTTAATAATAACATAATGTCTTAACATTACGTTCCCAGGTTCCCTCTTGCCTACCAGCTACCAGCTACCAGCTACCTAGCCTGTTGCAGCTGAAACATAGGTTAAAGCCGTAGAGGTTCACTGTCATATATGTAAATTTGATCCGCAACATAATAATTTATCTTATATTTCTTTCTTATGGTCAAAAACTGCGCGGTGTTATGTTCCGCGACCCCACTATCTTGAACTCGGTAAACGGAGTATCTGATGATTTATTCTTTTCGCAATCGCGTGAAATTAAAAAATGCAATAGGTAAGTATATTTAGATAACAATTAACAATTAACGAAATCGAGATATTTCATTAAACTAATTGGCGATGGACTTTGCTCAAAGATTTTAGGAAGCTCTGCTCGAGTTAAACGATTTAAGTGATTTTCATTTTCGTAATTAATTTCAAGGCAAATGTTTTTAAGCGGCAACATTTGTAGATAATTAATTGAAAATTAGTCAATGATTACTCTTGGATCTGTTTTAAATAATTTCCTCAAGTTCTAGAATAATCTTAATCGCTACATTAAAATAATAAAACCTTATAAATCGGTTGTAATCACTTCTTGATAACAAGGGAGTTTTAAACAAGTGATAAAACTCAACGCCGCGCTCTGCGGAGTTACCAGAGCGAGAAAAAAATAATATTTTTTTTTTATTCTTTTGAGTGGTTATTGATCGTCGTTTACTATCGCACGCTGGACTGACAGAACAGATCTAACCGCGGCTAGACCCGTATAATTAATATTATTATTATATAGCCATATTATGGTTAAAGATATTTTATTTCCCATTACAGACATAAGTCACTTACATGGCAAACATTATTTTACATAATATATAGATGTCGATCATACATTATTCAATACTAAATTATATATTTATTTATTTACTCATCTGATGCATTTATTACTTATTTTTCTTAAGGTGGGTATATTACATAAAATCGTTACGTAAAAAGTAGCCTAGGTTATAATCTAATGTATAAATTATATCATTGTTCAGTTGCATTTAAGTCTGTTCAGTACTTTCTGTATGAAAGTGTAACATCCTCACAGGCTCTTAAGTGGACGGCGCTTCAATTTATTTTTAATATAAAAATAAAATGGACAAAAAATAAATATTATTTTTTTTAACATTAATAATAATAATAATAACCCCCCCAGAGGATGGACCTTGTCGTGGTGGGGGGGCTTAAGGGGAGGCGATCTACTTAACATGAGTCAGCAAATCTTGACCACCCCAATATGGGAGATACAATAAAACAAATAACACCTAGGTTACCCTTCCCGAACTAATCATCCCCACAACCCCATGTAATGGAGCAAAACAAGAAGACTTATAATTTACGGTCGCTGCCCGGGGGTCGCCGGGGCGCATCTGGAGCCGGTGCTGGGTGCCACAGTTTGCGGAACACCGGTGGCGAGGAGTTGAGCAGGCGGGCTCCCGTCACACAAGATGCTACAGCCGGTCGTTGTGAGTTGAACAGGCGGGCTCACGACGACAAAGCTACAGCCGAATCCTTATCGGGCGATGATTCACAATCATTATTTTCATCCATCCCTTTAAATCGCCCCTCATATATGACGAGACAGGCAAAAACTATATCTACAGTATCGACGCTCGATGATGTTGTGCAGGAAGTCGATCTCGACTCCGACCTTGCGCCCACCACGAGTATAACAAAGACGCGTAGGCGATGGACTTCAGATATGAACGAATTTATACTGCGCACTTACCTACAACTAACCGCTCTTGAAACACACACAAAAACCTACCTAGAACCACTTCACCTCCAATTTATTGAAAAATTTCCACATATGACAGTTAGCCGACAAAGAGTAGAAGACCAACGCCGGGCTATAATTAGAAATAAATTATTACCACAATCCATAATAGATCATATTTCAAATGAAGTTATAACACAAATATGTAACTTACAACCAAAATCTACCTCTAAGACCTCATAACCATCTATAATTACTTCAGTAAATAATAATAATACAACAAGCACCTCCTCTCGAATGAAATGGGCTAATGAACACAATGAAACAATAATCCGATTGTAATTACTAATAACACGACTAGAATCAAACAAAACAGCATATCGAAAATTACTTCATGAAGATTTCATCACTAAATTTCCTAATCTTTCCCATCTATCCGAATAAGAATAGCAGATCAAAGAAGAGCAATCATTAACAATCAATATATATCTGATAACAGACTCACTGAAATAAAAAATGAAGTCTCGGAACATCTCAAGTCAAATATCGAATTTTTTAAATATAGTTCAGCCGGAAAGCGACATAATAATTAACACAGAAAATTTAACCGCAACGCACAATGAAAATAATAGTCACACTCTCCTAAATGATATTCAACTTACAATCCCAGAAAACGAAGAAGCGGAATGTTATAGAGATCCATTAATTGACAGCACTTTCGAAAATGCAGTAGAAAAATTTAGTAATATTGACCCAGAAGAAAGGCCGTTTATTCCAAAACAGAAAACGTCGAAACGGCTATCCCTTATAATTCACTATATCAATAATTCAATTCTTCCAAGATACTTGAACGATAATATAGATTTCATTACGCTTCACACTTTAATTTACTTGGCAGCGATTACAGTGGCAACCTGTAATGGGACTAAATTTTATTCCACAGAAGGTACAGGAATATATAAACGTAAAAGTAAACCTACATGGCAAAGGAGAATTGAAAAAAAGATTGAATTATACAGGCGGGAAATAGGAAGGCTTACTCAGTATATAGCAGGCAATAGAAGTAAAAAGGTATTAAGAACAATAGAAGAAATAGAAAATAAATACAAAAGTCATTCGCGACACGAAGAGCCAAACACAGAATCACAACATTTTCTCGATACCCTAAAACAAAAATTAAACACCGCAGCCAGCAGACTAAAAAGATATTTAACATGCACACAACGAAAACAACAGAACACAACTTTTGTCAATAATGAGAAACGCTTCTACAGGACACTGGCAAATGGGCAAAATAGCATCGCAAATCCTGTTGAAATGCCAACACCACAAGCTCTTCACGAGTTTTGGTCTAATGTTTGGGAAAATCCATTACAACACAATGCTAATGCAGAATGGTTACCTGAGTTAAAAACATCACACATTGCCGAAATGGAATTCGAAAATTTTTCAATAGACATGCTTACACTAATCATTAAACGCACACATAATTGGAAAGCACCTGGAACAGATCATATTCACAATTATTGGTATAAAAAGCTTACTTGCACACATCCATTTATTCTGAACCACATACGCCAATTCATACAGGCACCTCATACGATTCCTAAATTTATAACACACGGAATAACATATATGCTTCCGAAAGGGTCAGATTCTAAAAACCCCGCGAATTATAGACCGATCACATGTTTGCAGACTATCTACAAAATTATAACAGGATGTATTAGTACAGTAATGTACCAATATTTAGATCAAGAAAAAATACTCACTGAACAACAAAAGGGGTGTAAAAAGAATAGTCAAGGCTGCAAAGAACAACTAACAATAGATGCAATAGTAATGAGACAAGCACAAACTAAAAACAGAAATATTCACTCAATGTACATAGATTACCAAAAAGCTTTTGATTCGGTCCCACACAGCTGGCTTCTCTACGTTTTAAGACATCATAATGTACATCCTACCATTGTCACTTTCTTAAATATAGTCATGCTGCAATGGAAAACCAAACTCAAATTAAATTATAATAATACATCATTTACTACTGAACCGATATCAATACAAAGAGGCATCTTTCAGGGTGATGCACTCAGTCCATTATGGTTCTGTTTGGCCCTCAACCCTTTGTCGGAATTGCTTAATAGATCTAATACTGGATTTACATTAAAAAACAATAATTCATGCCAAATTATTTCCCATCTGATGTATATGGATGATATAAAAATTTACGCTAATAACAAATCAGATCTATTCAAACTGGCCGATATCACACAAATATTCTCCACAGATATCAAAATGCAGTTCGGTGTAAATAAATGCAAAATACATTCCATAGAAAAAAGGAGAGCGCAAAATAATACATATACACTTAACACTGGCGATGAAATAGAGTTCATGGATGATCACAGCACATATAAATATTTAGGATTCCACCAATCAAAACAAATACAACAAAAACAAACCAAATTAGACTTAACCAAAAAATTCAAACATAGGCTTAATCAAATCCTGAGAACGCAATTAAACTCACGCAATAGCATAAAAGCCATAAACACTTACGCAATACCTGTCTTAACATATTCATTTGGAATAATCAACTGGTCCCAATCAGATTTGAAAATCTTCAGCGCAATATAAATACAACTATGACAGCTCACAGGAAACACCACCCTAGATCATGTACCCAACGTTTAACCCTACCACGTCTTGATGGAGGAAGAGGTCTGATTGACATATCGAATCTCCACAGCAATCTAATAACCAAACTTCGAAATTATTTTTATCACAAATCAGAACATTCAGAACTTCATAAATTTGCAGTTGAAATAGATCAGAAATTAACCCCGCTTAATTTAAATAACAGGACTTCGCAACAGTATTCAACAACTCTTCAACAAAAAGTGAATATGTGGTCACAAAAATCTTTGCATGGGAGACACTTCGCCGATCTCAGCTTAGCCCACGTCGACAAGGAAGCGTCGAACGAATGGCTGCGGCGGGGAGAGCTCTTCCCAGAAACGGAAGCTTTTGTGATCGCTATTCAAGACCAAGTAATCGACACACGCAACTACCAAAAACATATCATACGGATTCCCAATCTACCGACAGATTTATGTAGACGTTGTAATAGTCAATCTGAAACGATCCAACATATTACCGGTGCATGTAAATCTATTGTTCAAACCGATTACAAATATAGGCACGACCAAGTAGCTGCAATAATACGTCAAAACCTAGCTTACAAACATGCTTTTATCACAGAAAAAATAGCTTATTACAAATACAGTCCAAGTACAATTTTAGAAAATAATTTATTTAAAATTTATTGGGATAGGACTATAATGACGGATAAAACCGTACACTATAATAGGCCGGACATAACAGTATTAGACAAAAAGAAAAAGATAGCACTCCTCATAGATATAGCAGTATGTAATACACACAATCTTCTCTCAACATATTCCGAAAAAACATCCAAATACATAGACCTGGCAACTGAGATTAAAAAACAATGGCAAATGAACACGGTTAAAATTATCCCAATAGTCATTTCTACTACCGATGTCATTCCTAAAACCCTTACGACTAATCTTGAACTCCTTGAAATGCCCAAATCCACTCTCATTCTTCTCCAAAAAGCAGTCTTATTAAATACTTGCCGTCTCACCCGTAAATTTCTTTCGTCATCATCTTCACCCTAGGTTACTTACTTGGCTAAGGCCCGTATGTAAACCATTTAGAACCCCATAATTGGGAGATAAAGAAAAGGAAAAAAATAATAATAATAATAATAATAATAATAATAATAATAACTTTATTGGTTTAACAAAACTATCATCTTAAACATAAATAAATATAACTATCATCTTAAACATAATACATTTAACAGTGACATAGGCTAAAAACAAGTAGGTAAAAATATATTTATGTTGAAAGATTTCCTCTGTATCCGGACTAGTTGCCTGTATTCCGGTATACAGCGCCAATCCCCATTAGAAAAAATAAAAACACTTATTAGCCTTTTAAATATTTGTAAGACGTGACCTCTCTATGTGTATTATGCGGCAGTGCCTGTGTGAATGTGAGAGGATGTGTGAGTTTGTTTTATATTTATGTTGTGCATGTGAGTGTTGTGTGCTTATATTATAACTTTTAATAATTTAGTAGCGACTTAGTAACATCTAATGTGAAAAAGTTAGATTAAACAAATATATAAATATAATATAATAATTTATACATAGCTAATTACACACACACATATATAAACATACTCATATATATATATATATATATATATATATATATATATATATATATATATATATATATATATATATATATATATATATATATATATATATATATATATATATATATATATATATATATATATATATATATATATATATATATATATACCAATCAAAACAAATACAACAAAAACAAACCAAATTAGACTTAACCAAAAAATTCAAACATAGGCTTAATCAAATCCTGAGAACGCAATTAAACTCACGCAATAGCATAAAAGCCATAAACACTTACGCAATACCTGTCTTAACATATTCATTTGGAATAATCAACTGGTCCCAATCAGATTTGAAAATCTTCAGCGCAATATAAATACAACTATGACAGCTCACAGGAAACACCACCCTAGATCATGTACCCAACGTTTAACCCTACCACGTCTTGATGGAGGAAGAGGTCTGATTGACATATCGAATCTCCACAGCAATCTAATAACCAAACTTCGAAATTATTTTTATCACAAATCAGAACATTCAGAACTTCATAAATTTGCAGTTGAAATAGATCAGAAATTAACCCCGCTTAATTTAAATAATAGGACTTCGCAACAGTATTCAACAACTCTTCAACAAAAAGTGAATATGTGGTCACAAAAATCTTTGCATGGGAGACACTTCGCCGATCTCAGCTTAGCCCACGTCGACAAGGAAGCGTCGAACGAATGGCTGCGGCGGGGAGAGCTCTTCCCAGAAACGGAAGCTTTTGTGATCGCTATTCAAGACCAAGTAATCGACACACGCAACTACCAAAAACATATCATACGGATTCCCAATCTACCGACAGATTTATGTAGACGTTGTAATAGTCAATCTGAAACGATCCAACATATTACCGGTGCATGTAAATCTATTGTTCAAACCGATTACAAATATAGGCACGACCAAGTAGCTGCAATAATACATCAAAACCTAGCTTACAAACATGCTTTTATCACAGAAAAAATAGCTTATTACAAATACAGTCCAAGTACAATTTTAGAAAATAATTTATTTAAAATTTATTGGGATAGGACTATAATGACGGATAAAACCGTACACTATAATAGGCCGGACATAACAGTATTAGACAAAAAGAAAAAGATAGCACTCCTCATAGATATAGCAGTATGTAATACACACAATCTTCTCTCAACATATTCCGAAAAAACATCCAAATACATAGACCTGGCAACTGAGATTAAAAAACAATGGCAAATGAACACGGTTAAAATTATCCCAATAGTCATTTCTACTACCGGTGTCATTCCTAAAACCCTTACGACTAATCTTGAACTCCTTGAAATGCCCAAATCCACTCTCATTCTTCTCCAAAAAGCAGTCTTATTAAATACTTGCCGTCTCACCCGTAAATTTCTTTCGTCATCATCTTCACCCTAGGTTACTTACTTGGCTAAGGCCCGTATGTAAACCATTTAGAACCCCATAATTGGGAGATAACGAAAAGCTAATTAATAATAATAATAATAATAATAATAACTTTATTGGTTTAACAAAACTATCATCTTAAACATAAATAAATATAACTATCATCTTAAACATAATACATTTAACAGTGACATAGGCTAAAAACAAGTAGGTAAAAATATATTTATGTTGAAAGATTTCCTCTGTATCCGGACTAGTTGCCTGTATTCCGGTATACAGCGCCAATCCTCATTAGAAAAAATAAAAACACTTATTAGCCTTTTAAATATTTGTAAGACGTGACCTCTCTATGTGTATTATGCGGCAGTGCCTGTGTGAATGTGAGAGGATGTGTGAGTTTGTTTTATATTTATGTTGTGCATGTGAGTGTTGTGTGCTTATATTATAACTTTTAATAATTTAGTAGCGTCTTAGTAACATCTAATGTGAAAAAGTTAGATTAGACAAATATATAAATATAATATAATAATTTATACATAGCTAATTACACACACACATATATAAACATACTCATATATATATATATATATATATATATATATATATATATATATATATATATATATATATATATATATATATATATATATATATATGCATATACATATACATAAATTATTAAATTTATTTTTCCAAATAAAGGAGATTTTCTGTCTCTTCGTAAGAGAGTTCATGTAAAAATTTGTAAACTTTTGTTAGCATTTTTTTTTTGATAAAGGATAAATATTTAGTATTTTGTTTACTTTATTGTATATATAAGGACCAATGTAATAGTAAAAATGCTTAATAAAACAGGTTCTTAAATTGCTAGGTATGTCGCAAACCATGTGGCTCTGACGCTTAGCTAAAACATTGGGATTATAAGCTATTTTAGAGTGCTGCTTAAGAATGACATTGTATAGAAATAATTGTCTTACGCTTAATACGTCGCAATGTTGGTAAAGTTCAAAGGTAGGAAATAAACGTGGTTAATTATAGGCTATGTGTTCTGATGTATATTACTGTAGCTATATTACTGAAAAGTTTTGTCGAAATTTATTTAGTACTTTTTGCGTTTAAATGGAACAAATCCATCCTCACAAACTTTTACATTTATAATATTTTTAAATTATTATTACTCCCAATTTACAAGGCCGGCCTATTATCATTATTTTATATAATTTAAGGCATTTAATTTAAAATTACAATTATTTCGATAAAGTGGTCATTTAATAACCTTTCTGTAGTAGTAGTGGTTGTGAGATAAGATGTTTGTAAATGCACTACGCTACAATGTACACAACTTAAATAATATTACTTCACAAAATTAATTTCCTCAAAAGAAGCTTTAGGATTTTCTTACTAAAATTAAGATCCTGAATGTTCTCTTATAGTTGTTTTGAAGAAAGACGTCAGTAATATAACGATGATAAATTGTTGTTTTCCTCACATTAGCATCGCTGAATACTTTAAGGATATTCCATTTCTTACAACGTTATAAATATTTAAACTTATCCCAGTCTGTTGAAAATACTTCGCTGCATAATCAAAACCTATATATAAGGTTCGACTTATAGATTTTCAGTATCGTTTCCACCAGCCATACACTCTACCACTGAGTCAGACGCTCATAAATGATATCTTCCACATACACCACAATAAAATATTCAGACAGTTGTTGTAAAATACTTGAAGTCGTTCGTATTATTGAACTGCAATAAAAAAAAAACTATTATCGTAAGATTTAGGACATCTCAATACGCAGCTAGTTGTTAATACAATCCGTAGACGAGAAAATATAATATTTAATATTTTATATCTTTTTTATCCGTCTAGAATTAGACAAGACGTGGTGTTAATTTCTGACACTCAACGTGCAATTTCTTTAGAATTTGGTGAAAAATAAGGAATGGAACGTTCTGATTGGAAACGGATTCTCCCAACTAGATATACTAGGATTATTTCTCTCTCTCTCTGTCTACTCTGCTATCTACGGAATTCAACGTAAGGCTAAATAAAAAACAATTTTTTTCAACATAACACTGACATCAAAACCAACCCACGGCTACAAATCCATAAATAATAATGAATAAAATCTAATTTGAATAAAATGTAAATAATACCATCGCCTCGTTGAATGAAAGATGAGTTTTTATACAAGATATTAATTTATTCTGCGAGTGATACGCACAGTGGCTCTTTGATATTGATAATAGAGTTTCTTAAAAATCTTTCTCGAATATTTTCCCTTTCTTTTATTGGTTAAGTAAATTACTTTTTTCTATACATACCTAAAAGTTTAGTAGGATATTATTAAATATATTGATATAAACTATAAGGTTGCTGTGACCCGGTGACCCGGAGCACACCGGTGAGTGTGAGTGACAACATGACGGTGTTGGGATCCATTTCTACTCAGGGAAATGAAATATTAACTTGGCGGAAAGTCAGACATGGAATTGTCTTAATGGCAAAAGAGTAACTTACCAATAGATTTCCAGGTTTCCTCTGCCTTCCTCGCTATGTGCGGGATACGACGTGAAGGTGAAAGGTGAAATTCGCCAGTGAACGTTATTACTGACTTAAACGACAAGTACGATAGTTAAATATAGATGCACTCATTGTAGAAATGAAGAAAGAATACAAAAAATTAACCCAAAAGCTTAAAATTTACAATTTAAAAGAATCTAATTTTCTTTTCTGTAATCTAAAGTGAATTCAATTTACCTGCATACTAAAGCGCGAGGAAATGTGACGTTAACAGTCCACGACTGGCCTCTATTTAATTATATCTTATCGTATTTACTATGATTTTATTCCTCAATTTTTTGGTGAAAAAACATACAAAACATACTGTTATCTAAACTTTACGAGACGATTCTCTAGATTCTAAACGTATACCGTCAGTATAAAAAATAAAAATTTTATACAACAAAAATTTTGTCCTTTAAATAATCTCTTATGTCAATATTACGTCAGTAGAAACATTTAGAGGGCAATGTCTTAACTCTACGTAGCGTGCTTTATGCGGGATACAAGTTGAAGTGAAAATAAAAATATATGATACGACATTATTGTAAAACCAACATTAGAGTAATCTCTTCAATCTACGAGTATGATAAATAAGTCTGAAACCTGGTTAAATTAATAATTCTTTTCGCTAAATCTTTTGGTACATTATGAAAGTTAACTCTTCTTAAAAAGGCTTTTAAAATTGAAAAGAACAATAGTTGTTCTTTCGGTTTTGTACCAAGTTGTGTCACTCTTTTATTTATTTCAGCCTTTGCTGAATATTATCTTTTTCGTTAACGTTAATGAAACCCTGCTCGTGATATTTTCGCAAAATATTTTTCTACAAATATATACAGATCTTACATCCTATTAGAAACACTGTGTTCTTTGTTGTAGATCTGCCTTGAGAGACAGACAGATTGACAGAAAACAGCATTGTTTTTTCTATTGAGGGCGGTTTAAATACAAAATCCTAAAACTTTACTCAAGTAGTAACTGAAGCAAATTAATTGCATAAATAGTCTCAAAATGTAAGGCTTCTACAATCTGTAGAAAATGTTGAATTAATTCTCAGATAGTCAAGAACACAGTTTGTGAAGTTTAAAAAAACAAAATTGAAAACTTTTAACGTACCAATAAATCAGCTTGTTTGTTCAAATATATATTCAAGATCGCCTCTTTTCTCACTGATTTGTTCACTCGATAAAACCGATAGGCACTGACCAAGACAACTTTGTGAAGAGCTTGATTCAAAATTAATTACTGAAATGAAAGTCGTTAATTTTAGCACAAAGCCTCTTTAACGGCGTTAAATTATTTGCCCAAATTCTAGTGACTTTGAGATATTTATAAACTTGTTATTTTCTCGTAAATAAATTGAATATTATTACTGTTTAATTAATGAAAACTTTGCTTGTTTTACGTCAATATAATTGTAAGGAAATAGTGTTTCGCAAATGTTATCTTACTTATCAACGGGAGCCTGGTGTTACAGCACGCGTAGACTACGACACTATACACCGTACACTTTATTTATACATCGAGTGTTAATTCATGAAAATAAGTGTATCTATTAGCAAAACTGATAGTAACTCAATCATTAGTGTCGCATCAGCAGTTATGAGAACACTATGTGTCCAAGTTTCTAGTGTAGGTGAATAGTTTTCAAACAAGTTAGTCATTTTCCATACATCGTACCGCGCACAATATACACACTATATTATCATCAGTTTGCGTATTAACAGCTCTGACACTATACAGTTGTTAACAGTACATACATTAATGCTGTAGTCGGTTCCTACTATTAAGATAGCCTGTTCCACATACAGAGCTTAATTAATGGGACATTTCGTGTTTAGTAGCGAAACTCGGAATTTGTCTTGTTGCCTGAGCGAAAACAAAAGTAATTAATTTGTCACAAATGGACATCGTACTCATAACCGTCTCGAACAGTCAGCACCACTACACCACGGTGCACTACTACACTACGGCGGCCTTATAATAAAATATAAAGACAAAACTATACTCATTATTATACTGTCGTGGCGCAGCGGCACAAGCGTGTGACTGTAACTGACAGGTCCTGGGTTCGATCCCCAGTCGAGGAAATGAAATATTTAATATTTTCAACTTAAATTTTTAATGTTTCATTTCTTCGCTCTGGTAATAAGGGCAAGCGCGGCGTTGAGTTCCGCCACTCAACACGCAATGCCTCAAATTCGGCGGAAAGTGGAGAACGGAAGTAGAACAGAGTGTCTTAACACTAGGTTCCCAAGTTCCCTCTGCCTAGCCTGCCTCGTGCGGGATACAGCGTGAAGCTGTAAAAAAATATTATTTAAAAATCATTCAACTTTGTATTCATTTATCAGTCGTCAACATTAACATTTCATAATATTAAAAGTCTACTGTCACATATGCTGATAGTAGGGAGGTAGTACCTACATTACTATCTTTCTATTTTACGATCGTTTGATAAACGTCACACCACGCTAGGCTAAGAGCCACATATAATGTACATGCTTTATCTGAATGCTTTTATTTGTAATAAACTTTTATCCGGACGTTGTTATGGCGCAGCGGTACAGTGTCTAACCGGAAACATGTACATTGCGGGTTCAATTACAATTAAATTGAATAATATCGTTTTTTTGTTTAAGTTTTTTAGTGAAAAAAATGCAAATCTCAATACAAAATATTTAATAGGGACAAGAAAAAATACCTTTCACTGTAATTTCAAATAACAAAAACAGCTGAAAAGCTGTTTTTGTTATTTGAAATTACAGTGAAAGGTATTTTCTGTTTTGAAGGTGAAAAATCATAACTGCGTGATTTCACAAAGATGCCTAAAAGACGCAAGTGACGAAGCGTTCATGAATATATTTTAATGTTTAAATTACAGTGAAAGGTATTTTTTCTTGTCCCTACAGTGAATGGAAACCATCTTTGTGAAATGTATAATTTATAGTTTTGCGTATTTAAACTGATAATATGTAATGAAATAATTTGAGAAACTATTTGTACATTAACACATTTTATTTAAATTTTAAGAAACACAGCAACCATATATATCTTAATTCAGCGGGTGGGAATTCAGAATTGTGTTAATGGGAACGAAATGTCTCAACAGGCAGGCTCCCAAGCTTCCTCTGCCTATCCTGCCTTGTGCAGAGTACGGCGTGAAGCTAAAATCAATTTGGCTGATTTCTCTAAAAGCAGCAGATGAATCAAGAAATAAAATCACACTTATTATTAATTAAAATATTCAATGACATTCTTAGTCATATAATCTATCGAAAATAGTAACAATGGAATTGGTACAAAAATCTGTGCCTCAAATTCCGGATTCCATTCCAATAGAAATGATACGCAAATCAAAATGATGATCAGTATATACGAGTCACTGTATATCAAAATTAAATTTGATAAGTTACCTTAAAGTTCATGCTATATTTATAGCACCGTATAATAAATACCAGTTAAGTTGCAATGCCTCAATCTCGACAGAAAGCGAGGAACGGAACGGAAACTCTTAACACTAGATTCCTAAATTTTCTCGGTTTATCCTGACATGTACGGGATACAGTATGATGCTGGAAAAAAAAATAATTTCGGCCTGTCACGGCCCAGGGCACAAGCGTGTGACTGTAACCGACAGGTTCCGGGTTCGATGTTTTCAACTTAAATATTTATTGTTTTCATTTCTTCGCTCTGGTACAAGGCAAAACGCGGCGTTTAGTTTTGCCACTAAACACGCCATGCCTCAAATTCGGCGGAAAGTCGCGAACGGAAGTAGAACGGAGTGTCTTAACACTAGGTTCCCAAGTTCCCTCTGCCTATCTTACCGTGTGCGGGATACAGCGTGAAGCTGAGAATTAAATTCGTAACCACAGTGAAAGATAAAGCTCCTTTTTTCATTAAGACATAAAATATGGATAAAAAAAGTAAATGTAGTAAACCGCGAATTCATATCACACAAGTGTGTGGTCGCACTTTACGACACATTAAAAGTAACTTTAGAAAGCAGAAATTCTTCCCACGAGAAAAATATTAACCTAATAACAGTTTCAGATACAACTTATGGAAATGATGCTCATAATATAAAGATTAAGTAAATATAATATGAAATTGAAAATGTTATTTTGATTAAAATGTAAAATTATATTAAATTTAATAATTCACTTTTTTAAATTTATAAATAATATATTAAATATTCTAACGTGACGCAAAGGCACAAGTGTGTTACTGTAGACGCAACAGGTTGTAGGTTAATACTCATTTGAGAAAATGAAATATTAAAAATGTAGCTTCCTCCAGTTTGTTATGTGTCTGGCATGGCGGGCACACAATATTTCAAATATAGCGGAAAATGAGTAATGAAAAGGAGTTTCTTAACCCTAGTCTATCAATAGATTGTAGGATTTACTTCTATATTTTTTTGAGAACATATAAAAAATAAAGTAAAAAGTAGGGAAGTTTACTAAGAATAGAAAATAGTTTACTAAGAGAAGATTTCTCGAAATTTCTACGGACAGAGAACTAAGATTTTACATTATAAGCCTAAAATCCCTCGCAAACAAAATGTTGAACGATTACTAATACGACTAACAAATAATAACACAAACCGTTTCCTTAAGGATACTTATTCTAATGAGAACGTCACTATATTCTTGTAAAGATACTTACCTTTTTCTCTTTACAAAAAGATTGTGTGTTGAGTGAGTCAAGACACTTCTTAACCCAGTCCACCACCGAGTGCCCACGTAACCTTCGCGAACCGGAACCGCTTTGCAGGACACAGATTAAAGAAAAACGCATCTAAAGTATTTTTTTTTACTTTTAATAAAAGTTCATTTCCATTCTCATTCAGTGTCAGCTAAGATGTCAGCCGATATACGAGTATAATAGAGAACAAAATCTGCCACACGGAAATGGTCTTCCGTACTATTTCCGGATCTCATGAGAGCGCATGCACGCTGATACTCTATCACCGGACCCGCTTTTGTACAGTGGTTATGAGTGATTTATAGCTCTTTATTTTATAATATACACAATAATTAGCTACTATTTGTAGTCTTATTTCAGTTATATATTTAGTTTTATTTTTAACTCTTAATATTTGTCTTTTATAATTAGTTTCGAGGCCAGTCGTGGCGCAGGGGTACTGGTGTGAGGGTTCGATTCCCGCCCGAACAATTGAAATATACATAAGACAAAGCCTTGCGTTGAGTTCCGCCACTCAACACGTAACGACGCAAATTCGGTCTTAATACTAGTTCTCAGGTTTCTATTACCTCTACCTATATACCTCTGCTCTGTGGTATTTCTTCGAGTGAGAATCGAATTATTTAAATTAGAAACATTCAAAGCTTAACTTCAATTTGACCTCCAACTATATTTGACACACAAAAAGTTCACAGAAGTAATATAATTCTAAAACTCTATTTAAAGATGATAAAGACACTCGTTTGAATGAATATGTCTGAAAACTTATGTTCATTTAAACAACTTATTAACGAGATGCGTATAATTTTGACTTTTGATGTTATTTCACTGTAAGTAAATATTACTTATATAAAATATTTTAGGTGTTCGTAAGTTACTTTTAAATTACTGTTAGTTTTCTAAATTAAATAAGAAAAGTTTTTTGTACAAATTAAGTTGTAGGGAGCTAACAACAATGATGCTAACAATATAAATACATTATAACAAGCGTATTAGCATTTTGTAAATTCTTATACGTGTATAAAACGTACGTCTTAGTTGATCAGATCGATCAAAGATTTTTATTTTACAAGTTTTAAATATATTAAAAATGTAAGAATATATAACAGAAAAACTAATTAAAAGTCATGTTTATCTTCTTCTTCTTCTTCTTCTTCTTCTTAGCTTCACGCTATATCCCTAGTGGGGTAGGCAGAGAGAGCGGAGCGCCATTCGCAATGATCCGCTTTATTTTAAATAAATAAGAAATATCAAAGTATAAATATTTAATCGAAACATGCAGTTATGGATCAACAAGAGCTGAACATTTGGATTTGAGAGTGTGACGTAGAACCATATTATAAACACACTCACTTTTCCAAAACAAATATAATTACTTTTATAAACATGACGAGACACATTAAAACAAACTGGTAAGTTAGAGTACGAACTCGTTACCTCAGAGCGACGGAGCTGAAAATACATTAGCGCCTGTACGACTAGTACAGGCGCTAACGTATTTTCCGTAGTTGTACACTGTCCAATATACAATATTATGTTTTGCTCTTTTATATATTAAAATTTTCGTTGAAAAAGCGGGTAAAACCTCTTGTAAAGAGGTTTTATCCGCTTTTTCAAGGACAAAATATTTTAAAGCTACGACGACAACGTATTCTTAATACCCGTGAAGACTCAGACTTAACTAACTTAACTTTATATTCATGGTGCAATATGTGTTATATTTACAGCCTATTATTGGCTAAGTCATGTATTAAAGTATTTTTCAATACCAGTTTAGTATCAGAAGTTCTTAGATTAGCGCGTTCAAACTACGAAACCGATATTCTATTCAATTATTGAGACGATATGTGACAATTTTACACCACCTTTTATATCCAGATCCAAAAAGAATAGAGATCGTATCGCAGATCCAATAGGATTCATTGCCCCGAACGAGAAACGAACCCTTAATATCCGTGTTTACAAGCCTTTGTATGGATGTTTCATTTTACGCCAAAATAACGACAGCTCAAAAATAGCATGATTATATCTACGTGTTTATATCTACAATAAAGACGGAGCGTAATTATACTATATAGAAATTAGCCTAAAAAGCTTGAGCTTGTATCCACACATAGCACTTTACGTAGAGGAACACTGGAAACTGTTGTTTGTTAATTTTTTTTGATCCCGTGAAGCTGAGAGAGAGAGTGTCAGGTAGTGGTTTCGATTCCCATTTCATGAAAAGAAGTATTAAATACTTAGGTAGCTAAAATAAGAAAATAAATTAGAGTTGTGTAAGACACATTCAAACTCTCCGTGATTTTGGAAGTGCGAAACATGCCAACAATCGTTAAGAACCAAACCATTAAACAGAGCAGGGCTGTATTTACATGGGATAATATTATGGATCTTTTTTATTTAACAAGAATATAGCACATAACTTTTCTATAAGAAATTTATGAAGTTTCCAATAAGTTAGTTTGGTCTTTGTTTCTTTGACGGATGCTCTACGAAATCATGTATTTATAGATGCTTTTACATGAGGAAATAGCTCTTCAATTTTTGGCGAACATTTATAAGTTGTAGATATCATATATTAAGCACATTAAGTGTTTGATTGATGTAGGTTCGTTCAGATACTAACGTTTATGTACGACGGAGTTCGGAATGACTGTTTGTTCCAGTTTTATACAAAAACTCCTGAACAACACATAGGCTACAATTTATGTAAATATCTTCTATATTTGGTATAATCAATTCGAGCGTCCAAGCGGCTTCGCCTGCTTCAAGGCATAATATAGGCAAACTACGTAAGACGAAGGCTTTTATGTTTGAAAGGCATTCCTTGCGGCTAAACGATGCAAAGTAAGGAAAGTAAATATCTTAATAAGAATGGAATATCTTAACCATAGGCTCCCGAGCTCGCTCTAACTACCCGCTGTGTGCGCAATACAGCGTACGCAGAAAACAATGTTTTATTCCCCCAGTTGGGATTGAACCCACAACTATCGCTTTTACAGTCACGCGCGAGTGCCTTTAAACTAATATGATGCTATTTATTTTATTATATATAAAATAAGATATAAAGAACACATAGCAATTAAAGTTTCATGAACACCACAAATACAGTTTCAACGTCCAAATAATTCTCGTCTTCGTAACGCCGGGTCACTTGAAACTTGGAACATTAATTAGCCGCTCCATTGATAGCCCACACCCGCCCCGGCCCCGGCACGGACCCGAATTTCTTTTGCCAAAGCTTTACCCAATTCTAGTCTAACGTTTTTACTTTTTCTTAATTTTCGAGTTCACGTGAGGACATGTCAGCACGAAAATTAAGAAAATGTTAATTGTTTATTTCAAATGAGCGAGCGCGTTTTACTTTTAGCAATAGCACATTTAATGATGAACATCTCCCAGGCTTATTTTGTACAAATACCAATACAACTAGAAAATGAACGGAACTAATTTTGTATTTCAAAAATAAAGTTTGACACCACGCAGTTCCTCAAATTCAGCGGAAAGTGGGGAACGGAACTAGAACGGAGTTTCTTAACACTAGGTTAATTATAAACTGATAGCTTCTTAACTAAAAATATCACTTAGAACAAAAATATTGCTAAGCTTTGTTGATACTTCATTTTATACAAAATAAGTAGCTGCGCTCGCCAAAATAAATTTATCAAGAAATGAAAATTGGAAATACAAATAAATAAAATATAAAACTTATATTTATATTATACATAAGAATTGTTACACGCTTATGAGTGTAATTCATCCCATACGTAATGAGTGCATACGCCCACTAACTTAAGTTTGTCAACTTATGTAACTCATAGGTACTTACTTCTTGTTGTTCTACAATTGTCAATGACGTATGCTAACTAAGTGTAATGCGCCCAACAAATTATCATCTTTTGTGTAAGATGTTATGACTTTTACGAGAAAAAATAAACCTTAGCCTTACAATTCTCAATTTGATACGGAATCCTCTTTAGGCACATCCGACTCGCACCTGAAAAGTTTTAATAAATATTAGACAATATTTAATTACAAATAAAGCTTACAAAATATAATCTTACATGTAACCCCTTTTTAGAGGTTAATAATTAAACCTTTTCAAAGTTGTTGCCCTTTTAAGGACTTAAATTTTATTGTTGGACATAAGATTTTTCATTTTAATTAAAATATAAGGTTCAAGTAATACTAATATTGGGTCGAAGAGTAAAAATCTTTTTTTAATAATTTTCGTTATTAAGAACAGCTATAGATATTTTGTTTGGTGATAGTTTAGACTCTACTATATGTATAGATTTATTTGTCCACAGATTTCTTGAGGCTTTGGAACTCAACGCTTTGCCTTATTATTAGAAGTAAAAATATTTAATATTTAATTTAGAGTGGGAATCGAACTACAGTCGTCACATATACAGTCACACGCTTGTGCACTTTCACCACAGTGACTTTTTTTTTGTACATTTTATGCTGAAATAAGAAAGAAATCATGTCACATAAAACGCTAATGAATTCTGCCCATCAGAAAGATGACAACGACCCACATTGTGAGTGATGTAAGGGCATCGATAACTTGAAATTAACGTTTGCAAACGACAGCCCATCTCAGAACAACACAGCAGAACATCTCAACTTGACCTAAAATGTTCGAATTCCCTTAAATGGGTATCTCTCGCGAGGTCTAAATTTGTAAAAGTAACTTATAAATTATAAATTATTTATATAAGAAAATAAAAGCTTTTTAAAAAAGAATTTACTAAGAACGTGTAAAAACCAAGCTGAAATGATTATCAAGTATCTCTTGAAAAAATGTAAATTGAATTAAATATTCTATTTCCACCGTATTCGTTGACATTGTTTATTTTTTTTATCGGTTATACGGGTCACTTGACTGTAAGAGATCACCGCCACCCACTTCTCTGAGTAACACCAGAATAATTAAGATGGTGATACATGCATTTTAAATAAATAATGATAAAAAATGAAACTACATATGTATCAGTGACAAATATGTTAGTATTAAAATCAATGGATTCACCATAAAAGAACTCAACGCCGCGCTTTGTCGTGTTACTAGAGCGAAGAATTTAAAATATTAAATAATTTAAATTAAAAATAATTTAAATTAAAAATAATTTAAATTAAAAATAATTTAAATTAAATATTTACTCGAGTGCATCGAACCCACAATCTTTCCCGTTGTGTTGATGCTTATGTCACTGCGCCATGAAAGACCTTAAAATATTTGCAGATAATAAATCCCCATAAGTAACTACGAGGGACTCGTTACTTACAGATTACAAAGTAAGTATAAATATTTACATTAATTATATGTTTGAACGAAGTGAGTCTCCAAAATTCGCGGTATTATTACAAGTCGAAAAGGATAGGATGTTGTTGTCAACAAAGCTCTCGAGGATCGCTCAAGAATTATTTGCTGAACTGAACTGTTGGGAAAATGTCTATTTTAAATTGTTAAATTTCGTTACTAAGAAGTCTTTCTGATACGATAAAGTTACTATACTTTTTAAGATATTACGATAATACTTGCTTGTAGTGGTAAAAGTTCAAAAGACAATGTTAAAAAGATGTCGAACACAACAATAATAAATTTAATTTAAATTTATTTTAAAAATCCCGTACACAGAAATACAGTTCTATAAATTCGACTTGTCATTAAAGTGTCATTCAAAACTCTATCCTATACTTTCATTCCTTTACTTTCATAAGTGTGTATTCAAAACTCTATCCTATACTTTCCTCCCATTAACGGACATTGCACGTGTTACTGACGTATCCTAATGCCGCGCTTTGACATCTTTAACCAAACAAAATAATTCTCTCCTTTTCTCTGTAATTGAACTCCCAATTATCGGATATTCACATAAACATTGCAGCAGCAGCATGAAATATTTTATTTTTTATAATATTTATATCATTGTTTCATGATTTTCCATCGACAATATTCGTAAGTACGAACGATAACTCAAATAAATGCTGAGCCAGTAGTCTCTGAGAGCGCGATACGCTGCGGTCACAAATATATAGCATTCATATTTATATTTAAATTTTAGTATTTGTACTTTATCAATGGACATCGTGGAAATTTATTTTATTGATAATACTTTCTATATTTTATTGTTTATTTATTTTATATGCTACACTAGCAATGCCCATGCGGAAACGACAAACTATGCGATATATTTATTTAATTTTATTTACGTGAAGGATGGGAAAATTGACAAATATTACATAATTATAAATTTATGTCTAAATCTTTTTACAATTATGGACATAAGTCAGTCGATCTGTTCACAGTGATTTCCGTGTGAAATATTTCTAAACGTGATTCAGTTACCGTATGAATAGATTGCAAACTGCACCGTCACTAGTAATATCCCATACAATATACGTAACGAACTTGTACGAGATAAGTTGCCACGTCTACTGTAGATGTGTAGGTCTTCGTCGTTATTTTATTGTGGAGATTTTCTTAAAATTGTGTAAAATTTCATAAATATAAAATACATTAGTGTTACCTAGTGTTTCCTTTACAGTCACGTTTGTGGTACTGGGTTTTATACGATAACTTACTCCGTTTCCATTTAGACTCTTACGTTACCGATTTTTTACCGAAATGGCATAACTTAACGATTTCAGAGCGAGGAGTTGAAAACAATATATTCAATTCATTGAGTAGGAGTCGAACCAACAACCCCCCTCTTTTACAGTTGCACGCTCGTGCCCCGGCGCCACACCTAGCATATTGCGGTACTGCGCTATCCTATTTCAATGTAAACAAAAATTTGTAATTTATTTCGCTATTATTTAGTTCGTTTCATTAATAACAAATCATTTTAAAATTTAATATTCAAGTAAAAGAAGGAACATTAAAATATCTTTACGCAACCTTTTTTAAAATGAATTACTCTCAGCTTTATCCCGCACATGGCAGGAAGGTAAGCAGAGGTACCTTGGGAACCTAGTGTAAAGTCACTTCGTTCTGTTCCCCCCGTTCCATCGAAACTGAAGCATTCCATGTTCAGTGGTAGAACTCAACGCCTCAATTTCATTAACGGGCTACTTTCTTCTTTGGAGTGACGTTAAAGTCCATGACGAGAAGACGGTGTTGGGCCGTCAAGGTTTCACCTGGAATGACCTTACAGTTAGTAACCCTGCCCATATGACACCGTCTGGTCAGCAAATAATCAATTTGAGTTGTGTGGGACCCACTTTATACGTGATAAGGTGCTGAGGATTCTTTTGGAAGAATGTGTTTACAACGGCCAGATCAGACGCAATACAGGTTCTTAGAATATTTTCGCCCTCTGTATTGCGAAGACCGTGTCCAAAACAACCGTGAACACGTTCATACGTGTCTGCAGCCTTACCGACGTGGCCGTTTAAGTCCCCCCCAACTAGTAATACTTCGGTAGACGGTGTAGCAAGTAGAACTTCTTCATACTGATCCCAAAATAACTCCTTTTCGGCCGTGCTACAGCCCGCCTGGGGAGCGTAGGCACTGATTAAGTTTGTGTTAACGCTCTTAACCTTTACCCGCATCAAGCTATCTAACGACGGTCGACTTCGAGGAGCCCATTCTGAAGCTTTTCACAAAACACTACCACCACACCGTTTTTACCCAGTGTATATAAGCCAGTAACCCTGTCCGATGTTACGGGACTTATTGCCCTTCCAGCAAGTTTATTGGAGGAAAGCGCACTGGACCCGACGTCTCGAGTCTGCATCGTCCGGTATAAGAGCCAATATTCCACTATTATTCTGGGTACTCGCGTCTTTAGCCGTGCCCGTACTTGATACGGTAGCCCTGACCCACTTTTCGCAGGTATAGGGCGATGTGCTTGAGCGTCGTTTAGCGGCGACGCCCTAGCCGTACACAGTCTTTTTCTTTTCTATGCCATTAATGTGGCGGTTGGCGGTTTTTAAATGGAGCGACTGCCATCTGACCTCCAAAACCCCTTTGCAGGGAAAAACCGCAGGAAAGAGGGATGGGATTGGTGGAAGTTGAGGAAGGAGAATTAAGAGGGACACAACTTTTATGGACTTGATGGTGGTATAATAGTGGTGGCTTGAGGATCCGTGGTCGCGTACCCGTATGCCAAAGAACATATATCAGACAGATATATGTGAAGGACACCCTCTGGATATCCGAAAACGTAGGGCTAAAACACTTCCTTTTCTACCCTTTCTAAATATTTTTTTAAATATAATTCATACCTGAGTACCTTGCTATGTAGTAAATGATGTGAAACTGCTTACTTTCTAAAATTTTTTTCAAACTTTACACATAAAGCGGACTTAACCCGATATCACAGTAAGACCGACTTCGTGACTTTCTTAATGTACGATGGCTTTTCAGATATCGATACAGATATTGAGTTAGTTATTTATATTTATAAAGCTGAATATTTAATCGTATCTTATATTTGTTTAAAATAACTATGAAAGAATCTATATTAGAAAATTATTGTACAAGGTTGCTAATTTACATGTTATACTTATTTTGTAAGACAATGGTTCTTTAATTTATTCTTTAAGCACATATAATAAGGTAAGCAGTGGGAACTTAGGAACATACTTCATTTCCGCACTTCCCACGCGCGCTGGTATATGGGTTTGATTCGTCAGGGCCACATCCTGCTGCTTGTACAGTACTACGTGTGTCCCTGCGCTACAATAGGTTTTAATACTGTAAGATTCATTGATTCATTTTATATATTTTTTAAAAAGTAATTGCTTAGAACGAAATACGAACTAAGTCAATCTCATCGTTAAAGACCGTATAATGCAAACTCCAAACAAATCTTCAACACATTCAGCGGACAGAACTGCAGTAGAAGTCCCTATTTAATACAAATAGCCTTATATGTCCACGGAATTGAACTCAGTATCGATACAAAGTAGAAGTTGAAGCTCTCATGATCAAATCACCGTGTTAAAACTTGTAACATGAAATTTGTCTTACGTGAGACGTTAAGTTCCGCGGTTAATAAGGTTTACAGGTTTCTTCTACCTACACTGCTATGTATAGGTTACAGCGTGAAGCTGAATAAAATTACTTTTGACTCTACTTCTTAAAAAAACGTATATATGATAACGTTTTGGAATTTGAACTCACGTCTCTTTGACTTTTCTTTCCCAAGTGTGGATTACCCATTTAAAATACTGAAAATACATTTAGAAATATTTGTTTATATATATATATATATATATATATATATATATATATATATATATATATATATAAGCTGGTTTCGCTCTATAAGCTGGTTTCGCTCTTACCTTTTTGGTCGCCAGCAATGTATAAAAGCAAATGATAGTTCTTCTACATGGCTGGAGCTTACTGCTGGCGTCCCCCAAGGCGGCGTTCTTTCCCCACTTCTTTTTTCTGTATTTATTAATAATATCTCAAGAGTCATTACTTCGCCCTTCCACCTGTATGCGGATGATTTGCAACTTTATCGGCACTGTTATATTTACGAACTTTCTGAGATTATTGAAAGTTTAAATAGCAATCTGACTGCTATCCAAACTTGGGCCGAATCTTTCGGTCTGTTAATTAATCCGAAAAAATCTCAGGCAATCATCATTGGCAGTAACAGAACTAGATGTAAAATCAACTGGGATGCTGTCCCTCCTATTGTTTATTCAGGAGTGACAATTCCCTATTGCGATAAAGTGAAGAATTTAGGTCTTATTATTGATTGTAACCTGTCTTGGGTACCTCATATCAATGCAATTAGCAAGCGCATGCATTTCTCATATCATTCTCTTAGGCGTCTCCAATACTTCCTCCCTCATAAAACCAAAATTATGCTAGCGCAATGTCTTCTCCTTCCAATTCTCGACTACGCGGACTTGTGTTATTTGGATGTGACCGAGGAGCAACTTAAAAAGTTAGAGCGACTTCAAAATCTGGCTATACGCTTTGTTTATGGCTTGCGTAAGTATGACCATGTTTCTCAATTTCGAGCTCAACTTAACTGGCTCCCAATTCGTCTTCGCCGTGATATGCATATCTTAACATTCCTTTTTAAAATTCTGAATTACCAGAACTTCCCCGTTTATCTCCGTTCCCGCTTTACCTTGCTTCCTCCTCCTTCTCGCTCAAGACGGTCGTGTGTCGTGCCGACGCTTGACGTACCAATGTGCAAAACCAAATTTCTCCAAAAATCCTTTTCCGTATATGCTGCATCTCTTTGGAACCAACTGCCTAATCCTATTCAGAAAAGCCCATCCTTAATTTCCTTTAAATCCCAATTAAAAAAGTATTTACTTGAAGGTGTTAATGAGTGATTCAGTTATGAGTTTAATTTCTTTGTGTATTTGCAGTGTCTATATGAATTTGTTTTAATATAATCATGTCTATATTTAATATTTTTCATTTATCTATATTTAATATTTTTGTTTATTATATGTATGTATACGTGTATGTATGTTAGTATGTATCTATATGTGTATGTTATAATTTTTTTTTTATGATATATATGTATGATTTGTATTTATTTTTATAAAGTTTATAGTTTGTTTACTCCGCAACTTTCTCTTCCACTTTCATTGGTTGGCTGGAAGAGATTTCTTTTAGAGATAAGCCCGCCATTGTTCACTTATTTTTTGTTATTGTTATATTTCATTTTGTTTTTTTTTTATACAATAAAGAATATATATATATATATATATATATATATATATATATATATATATATATATATATATATATATATATATATATATATATATATATATATATATATATAAGATTAAGGTTGATTGGTAGAAGAAGGTTCGTCGCATCCGAGACACCACTCGATGTAGTAAAGTATTTGAATTTTCACTTCCTCGCTCTGGTGTACACACAACACAACAACAATTTGTGGAAAGTGGGGAACGAACCATAGTGTGTTAACATTAAGTTCTCATGCTTCCTTTACATATCCTGCACCGTGCAGCGCGCTATTAAAGCTAAAAATAAGAGGAAAAAAAAGTTATGTTCCAAAGTAATATCTGTTGCTGATGAAAGTGCGTCCAGCAAAAAGCAAAGACGAAATTGAACACACTTTTTAAATAACTAAGCAAACGTTAGCCTTCGTAAATAATATTCGTTCAATTTACATACAAAATTCTGGTTAGCCTGTGTAATATTTAAAAATTTCATAAATAAAACTATAAATTTCATATTATGAAGGGAAGGTGTAGAATCAACTTTTGCTTTTAAAGCTTTTTATAACATATAAATGAATTATATAATATTTAACAGAAATTACCAGTTAAATGATAGTTCATACGACAACGTGAAAATCGAGCTTCAAACCTACCACTTTTGACATGCACCACAATTGTGACAAATAAAATATACAATGAAGCCTGTCATGGCGTAGTGTACCATCGTAGGACTGTGAATTCTATTTTATTTTCTTATTTTACGAGCTAAAAGGCGACATTGAGTTCTGTCACTCGACACGAAATGATTTATGCAGAAAATGGAAAGCGGAATTGTTTTAATACGAACACAGTATCTTAACTCTAGATTTGTAAGTTCCCTTCGTCTACCCTGCTTTGTGTGAGATACTTCTATACAAATAATATATAATTAAGTAAAAAATTGTAAAAAACTCCCACGAAAACAAACCAAAGTTGCAAAAATAACTGCCTTATATTCGAACAAGTAATGTTTATTTTACTCTATTTCACAGAAGGAAGCACCGATGCGGATAATAGTCAGAAACAAATGCCAACTTTTACGTCAGATAATGTTCAGGGTGGAAACAGTAAAGTTCCTAATAGGACATTACTATTGGACTCAGAGAAATTAGAATCAAAATACAAATTTACTAATGTAAAAATTTACTAATGTAAAGATTTTTTAATTTAACTCAACGTAGCCAATTTGAGGCGTAGCTTACGCCTTAAATTGGTGGAAAGTGGGAAATGAAAGTGGAAATGTCTTAACTTACAAACTGCCTTTTTTTATCATAACATTAAGTGATCTTAATACTGTGCCTCCTCTGAAAGAGCCGACAAGAAAACTATTGTAGATTACTGGGAGAGAGAATCAAATACACAACTACCATACTTTTAGGACGATGCTTTCTCAATTTGCCGCTATTTCTCTAAAAGAGATTACACTGGTTAGTGTCAACTAGAAATCAAGGAAGATATTTATTTAAAAAATATATTTAGGCATAGCGAGGCGTTCAGTTCTGCCACTCAACACGCAATGCCTCCAAAATTCTATGTAAAGTAGGAACAGAATGAGCGTAGTCTTGTTTGTGGATTGCGGATACGGATTGTTTTACTAACACAGAATTCCGAGGTTCCTTCTGCCTACTTTCTTATACGCGGGACAAATTGAAACTTAAAAAAATCTAACAAGACAAAAATTAGTGTTCCCAAACTGATATAGACACAGAGGTTTCCGATTTAAGGAATAAAATTTCGATTACATTCGGAGCTTTTACTAGAGTGATCCAAGTATTCTTGGATCTTGCAACGCGAGCTTTTTAAAACAAAATACCAAAAGCTTTCACACTTGTTCCATTAATAAGAGTTTAGGTGAACGTAAACTTTATGTACAGCTTTTACAAACTTTATGTTTTCTAGTAGAAAATTGTAAAGATTTCAAATTTTTACAATTTTTTTTTAACAAAAGGAGAAAATGTGTTTTATACATTAATTTTGACTAATTATCTGTACTTTACTTTTCCATTATTTCCATTTATTTATTTTGTTTGTATTTTCACGTTGTATCCTGCATATAGCAGGATTGACAGGCAGGTGAATATTTTTGTTTCCAAAGTCGGAATAAACTACAATCGTCCGGTGGTACTACATTATAAATTCTTAGGTCATACAATGTCTTCTTTTATTTTATTACCATCAGTCGCATGCACAGAAATCCTTAACATAAGACTCTGAGTAATAAGACGCATTGACCGTTGATATTGATCATTTATAATCTTTATTATATATAAAGGCCTGTCCTGGCGCAGAGGTTCAAGATGACGAGTTTAAATGGGCGTAGCCTTGTTTGTGTCGCTAGTATGTTATAATGTAGTTAGTCTCATTAATACATGCGATCCTAATAATTGAGTACATTGGATCCTAATAATTGTGTGTAATCGTGTGTCACTGAGGAATCGTAGAGTACGTCAAGCATATTTGTGTATATGAGGAGTAATAAATGGTTGCAGATTTGATTTATGTTTCTGTAATATGTCTTTATGTATGGATATAATCTGCAAATTAACATTATAAAGTGGAACTCATAGGATTAACTCTAATATCATCGATGCTGAGTTCTCGAAGGTCAAACGAGGTCTCCCTCCGTCTCTCTTAACTGGTACCTATAATTATCACTACTATTACTAAACTTAACTTTCTTTCTGTCCTGAGTGTGGAATAACACTTTAAAAAGTAGTAAAAATACGTTTTAAATGTGTCCACGATCAGTTTGACAAAGTTATTTCATGTTATTTAAAGATAATAATTCGGTGACAATGGATAAGTAAAATATTAACAGAAAATAAGTAACAAAATACTTTTAGTCGGTGTCTTTTGGAAGACATGTGAATGGTCCTAACAAAACACATAATTTATTTTACGCGGTGTTAAAAATAATAAGCTTTAAATGATTAGTTTTGAACACAGTGCTATTCTATAATAATATCAAAGATAGTTCTTTTTTTCTGAACGCTTCTTACTGATAATTTAGAATGCTGGTACTGCGACAAAGCGCCGGTTCATCACGTAGTAATATGCAAATACTTTTAAAATGAATAACATATTTACAAAAAGCTCAGAAGTTAATAACTGACAACTCGCCACATTTAAGTTAGTTTAGTATTATAAAACAGATCCATTTCATATTTTTATCAATAAATTCAAATCAGCTGCATAGCAGAAAAGAAATGCACAAATCGCGTGACGAACCACTACGAGGTTGCACGCTTACAGCGCTTATTGAAAGTGAATAGATGTTGCATTAAAAAAGGTCATCTTGTTCAATAGTGCATTGTACTTTATTCAGCTGTTCCACGAATGAGGCTGAAATATTAGCTGTTTCTGTGTTGATAAATTTATGTAGGTATTCTTTGTATTTTGCTAATGTATTATATAATGAGTATTGCAACATTCAAAGCAATAGTATGATATAAACCACAGATGTACAGAGAGATCGTGCAGGCCATCAACAAAACTAAATTATTAAATGAAATGGTAAAGAAAATACAGAATACTGAAGTATCGTTTGGCGACCAAATTATTCTACACATACACTTAGAATGGGACGCTTGCAGAAACGCGTTACTTGACATCTTCATTATCATCATCCAAATGTATGATAAGCTGACTTTAAACATATGACAGTAGATTGAATTACTTCTAAATGATTTTACTTTCTATTATATTGAATGATTCTTGAATAAACGTTTATTCAGCTTCAAGTTATAACCCGCACATGGCAGGGCTGGCAATGTTTTATATCTAGCATGTTGTAACGTTATTAAAATAATTTTACAGTTATGTATTTTTTGAATTTAAAAACGTATTTTCTTAATTTATTTGAAACATTGTAAAATTGCTGAAAGATCTAAAAAAACTTAAACATAAGAATCAGAATGATTTTCGAATTTAGTACGATCGTCGTAGGTACATTTAATGTATATGAATTGATTTAGCCAGACTCCAAAACCATTTGCAATATTTAAAATACATCCAAAATTATAAAATAGATTTATACTTTAAACATGCTCTTCTACATTAGAGAAATTATCTTTTATATTTTTATATATATGGCGACATTTTACTTTCGTAGTTCATTGGAAATTCGTACACATTATTATAAATCTACCAATTGTATGAATTGTGTATGTACTTTATCCAAAAGCCTGAGATAATTTTGCCCGCAGGTACAGTAGGTAGTATTAAAATAATTTACTTATCTTATCAAAGTGATAAATCACAATACATAATTCAAGTAGAGTGACGCTACATAGTGTTATAAATGTTGTTTTTGTTGCATGCATATTGGCATATATTCATAAGGACTTTCTAAAATAAAAAAAATAACAAATGATCTGAAAGGCCTGTCGTGATACAGAGGAAATGCATCATTCAATATTTTCATTTCCTCTCTCTGATACAAGCCACAACGTGTGTAGAGTTCCACCACTCAACATTGATTGAAGATTTTGGCGGATAATGGGGAATGAAAGTGTTGAAATGAAAACTGCTTGCCTTAAATATAGATTTCCAGCTTGCCTTCAAAATATAATATGATTACGGTATACAATAGTAATCCTCGATAATAGTACACATAGATATTTAAAGTAAAATTATTTCAACTTTTTATTCAACGTGTGGGTACAAGCAAAAGTATTCATGTTAACAAAAAAAATATGTTAACATGTTTATAAAATATTCACCCATAGAAATAAAAATAAATAAATTCATGCTATTATAGGTTCGTTTAAATATAAAAATAAAATGTGCTGAAAGTTAATAATACATTTCATATATATTTGTAATACCACAGATAAATGAGCTTACAATAATAAAAGTAAACACTAAAGAAATTGTTATATCTCTTAATTGTTATATCTCTCAGTACCGTATAGCTTAGAGTCTATCTCTTTCTTCAGGAAGTATCGCTATTGTTGAAGAGAAACGCGGACACGTGTCATACTGAACACACGCGTCCTTACATCTCGCACAGTGTTATCTCCGCCAAATTATTGATATAACCTTAAACGTAATTTAAGTAAGTAGTCGCGGTGATGTAATGTGTCTTGCAATCGTCTAACTTACCTAATTGAGTGAACAATATTTTATTGTAATTTGTGTATTATTCAGTTTTTTATTCTTCATCCATGTATAGATACAACAAACTGTTTAAAAGCAGTAAAAAAAGTAATATAACTAGTATAACAGACTTAACTAAAATTATCACGCTACACAAAATAACTTTTTTTCGAGTATTGTGTGTTCAGTGACGGAACTTTTCACCACGCTTTGCCGGAGTAAGGAAATATTCAACATTTTCTCAATGAGTACTGAACCCCTACAGCCTGTCTCTTTTGTAGTAGCACGCTAGTTTCTCTGGACCACGACGGACCCCATCTTGCACGTATCGATTAAAATTAAGTAACTATTTTCTAGAAGTCAGTCATTTTCTTTTTAGTCTATTTGCAACCAACCCTGTTCTTCTAAGCTACGACAGAAATATCAACTACGATTATATTTTTATTTTTAAATTCTATTCTACAAAGTACTACAATATTACATACTACAAGTTACAACCTTCTAATAAGCACGTAATATCCAAAGGCGCTCCGCTAATATCAATTAAAGCGGACGTCGTGACTATTGGCTTATCGTCTGTGTATTTCAATTTTGATACAAATATTGCAATCGATATTGCGATCTGCTATGGATGATTTACTGATTCTATTGAATTTTGTTAAATTAACTTGAAATTAATATGAAAAGTAGCACAAGCGTGTGACTGTAACCGACAGGTTTTGGGTTCGATCCCCACTCGAGGAAATGAAATATTTAAATTTTTTAGTTTCTTCACTCTGGTGCAAGGCGAACGCGGCGTTGAGTTCCGCCATCAAATTCGGTGGAAAGTGGAGAACGGAGGTGAAACGGAGTGTCTTAACACTAGCTTCTTAAGTTCCCTTTGCCTACCCTGCCCCGTGCGCGATGCTGAGTAAGAGTAATTTGAAAGGCTAGTTGATTATAAATATTCATGAGTTTGTTTTGAGGCCGTTGTGGTGCAGTGTGATTGTAAGCAGTACATGGTGTGGGTTCGATATTCATTATTATTGTTGAGATATTTTTTTCTATATTTTAAGTCAAATCATTACTTTATATTTTCTATACATAGATATTTACACTTATATATTTAAAAAAAATATAGCTATGGAAACATAAAAATGTCAAAACAATAAATGAAAAAATAAGTATGTCTGATATTAACAAGATTATTGTAATTTCATCATAAAGGAAATTGTGTACATAAATGTAATTTATAAAAGGGTTCAAGAAATAAATTATTTACGGTAATATTTCACGTCAAGAACATGAAGATTTCACTGCAAATCGTTTTATTGTCGATGTTTATATCTACTTCTTATAGTAAACTACGAGAAAGATAAAATTATGAAATATTACGTTCTAGTACGGACATATTTTTTTATTTAAGTTTTTTAACAATAAGTCTTACATCTACCTTAAAATAGTTAAAATTATTAAAAAGTGGAGCTCAGAGGCGTGTCGCTATGGATGCCCGATGTGTATATATTTGTAGGCGAAAATATGCTAATAAAAGAGCAAAGAAAAGTTAATATTGGTTTGTTTTCATTTTTCATTTATATGAGCAGTTGATATGTTTTATTTGTGTGTGGTGTATAAATAATTATACCTTCGATCAAAAGAAATCGTATTGATTTTTTAGATCACAGTGCTTCTCTCATCTTGGCCAAGTTCTAGTAGCTCTTAAACTGCCAAATGAAACTAAAACTCCATTCATACATGAGCTACAGTACCATAGACATACAAACAGGCAGACAACTCACATTTATAAACGCCTGAAAGAGCTTGAATGATTTACAAGGAGCTTAGAAGTCAAATTGTGCTACGTTCAACGTACGCGTTTTTATACGCTTTTTTAATAAGTAGTAAAAATATTTATTTTTAAAATGTTAATCCACACGAGACCACTTTTAGAAAAAAAGGACAATATTATACAATGATTTTATACGTTTTCTAAATAAGTAAGTATTTTCTTTTTTAATTTGTTACTCTTGCCAAAGGTTCTAAGTAATTACCATTTGATACTGGAAATTTGTAAAATTAGGGAGATTTTACAAATTTCCAGTTCCAAAGATGTTAACAACATACCTAAGTAAATTGTAACAAGCGGATAAGAATTAATGCAGTTAATATTTACAAATCAAATATTAAACATTTTTAATTAAATATTTAATATCTTCTTTTCTTAATATTTAATATCTTCTTTACTTTCTCTGGTAACAAGGCAAAGGGCGGCATTGAGAGAGAATTGGAACAAAGTATATTACCATTAAGTTTCCAAGTTCAGTCTGCGTCGACCTTTACACATGCGGGGTACAGCGTTAGGCTGAAACAAAAGTTTTGTACTAATAATAATGTGTTTTTATATATTTTACTTCATTGAAGGAAATTAGTAAAGCCAACATAACAATATATACTCTACTTCGTACACAAACCGTTACTAATTTACGTTATCATCAAATATATAATATCATAGTAACATCCTTGTCCTCTCTCGAGTGATTCAACTGAAGTGTAAAATTCAGATGTCAGTGATTGATGAGACGGTGTGAGACGCTTCATGTGACGCCCGCGACTATCTATCACGATCATGTTCATGGTTGCGGAGATATTATTGAATCTACTTTAATATAGAAATGAAGCCAATTGTACTGGAACTTTAGATAATAGCTTCTGCAAGACATCATGTTTTTGTATGCAGTTTTTAAATGATACCGTCTTAACAGGACGACGGCCAGTGTCTGTAGATTCCATATTAGTGAGGTCAAATCTGTTCTGTTAAGACATAGTGCGGCGTTGAGTTTTGCTACTTACTGGAGTATTAGTACTTTGTTGTGTTGGTTTACCCTCACATGATGAAATAAGAATTATATAATATATCGCAGGGTTCGCTTCTTATCTACCATCTCAATACTCATGACAATAAAAAATAATAACAGTTATAATCGATATTGCTTTAAAAAAATAATTACAAAAGCTAACTGCAAACCAATGATATTTAATAAATAACTTCATACTCAGGAAAGGCTAAAGAAGGTATGGAACCCGCGTATTGCAACCTTTTTATACGTTTTATAAAAAAGTAAATTTAACTTAACTTTACTATACATGAAAAGTGATAGTCATAACTGACCAGTAATATTAGTTTTTTAATTTAATCTTGCAACAAAGAAAAAAAAAACATTTTTTGAATTCTAATTAAGCAGTTCTCTCCTCACTGTCCTTAATATGCAGAATTTAATCAGAACTTTAAAACAATTTACATATAAAATGCATACAATGAGCGACAGTACAGTTTGTGATTAGTTTAGAATGAGCTTATATAGACTGTTTATTTTGTCCAAGAAAACTATTTAACGGTATATCTTATAGGAACTTTCCAAATATATGTTACGACAAGAACCTGTACAACGATGCGCCAACGATGTATAACTTCGTACCACATTCTCCACCTGGTCTGCTCTCGCACGCCACTTGCACAGTGACGTTGATTAAAGAACTGACAAGTAGAACAAATTGCAGCGATTGAGCACTGCTGCAATGAGCCTTGTACCGCAACTCAGTATGTGCATTTTATAAATGTAAGATTATTCAATTTATTTGTTGTAATATATGTATTTATTAACATAGTAATTACATTATTACATAACGTACACGCCTGATGTGTGATTGCTTAGCTACGAGTAGATATCTATCATACATATATACAGTAGAGGCCTATCGTAGCGCTGGGGCACCAGCGTGAATGTAAACGACATTGGCTGCAGTTTCATTATTGAAACAAAAAGATATAGTCTTTGTAATTGTATTTTTTAACTTTTTATCGTTGTTTCACACTTAATGAAGCAAATTATTTTGACTTTGATTAAAATCCCGTTTCGGCATTTACAGGTTTTCAAAAAAAATATTAAGCTGTAAATATACACCCGTGTGAAAATTGAAGCAATACATATAACTTATATAGTAACATACTCGCTATCTTCCTCACAAAGGCCTAAATATTATTTCTCTACAATAGATCGTGTATAGTGAGTGACCTGTATATAGAACACTGTCCTAATAATAGAAATTTAATAAGGAAATGTACGCTATTGTTACATTTCAGACGCAATATATTAGGAATATCAAATGAAATCAATATGATAATTACAATAATTTACACGATACCAAAAGAGAAACAAACAATTCAATATGTTTAGCTTTCTGTTTGTTCGTACAAACGTCCGGAACAGTTGAACCGGTTACTTCAGGACTTAAATAGATAAATTCCAAAAAGACAGAAAATACGATTTATCTATATATGTGTATACATTTAAATATCTAAAGTGGAAAAAAGTTAAGTATAAAGTAACACAGATAGATCTGTGTTTTCAAAATGGCCGCGGTTATCTAAGGTCATATTGCTAATTACATAATATCAGAACGCGAATAAACAGTATCGAAATATTTGTCTTTTAATTAGTTCGGGCGGAGACTTTCAAAGAACCTAATTTATTTTTATTTACTTTTAGTGAAAAATACACATACCTCTATCTTTATATATAATAAAGTAAAACAAAATAAAATAAATTATCTAAAAATTAATTGTGTAGTTTTAGCGGACGAAGCCGCGAGCGGGTCTCAAACTTAAAACACAGCTCTGTCGAGTGAAATTTAAACCATCGGATACACATCATATATACCCTGACACACATACACTTTATATAAGACATATTATCTTCCAAAGCTAAACTTATTTAGCGTTTTAATGACATATATAAAAATACAATAACCCATTTATATGACGCTTTCCGCGAGGGACTGAGTACGAATCAATGTTGGAAGTTAATTTTAATGTGTCGTAAAGTGTGCGGTCATCTTTACGACTTGAACACATAATATGTATGTGTGTGTGTGTGTGTGTGTGCGTTATGCTTTTATGATATTATAATAGAATCTAGATCAATGGATTTTATAATCGGATTTCTTTTATAATTCCTACAGATCTTTGATACTAAATTAATATTGATTTAGTAATGCGGCAGCGTGACCAGCCAAGGTAATAAAAATTGAAAGAGCCGCTTGTTAGTATTACGCAATAAATCGGCTTGTAATTTCGTTGTTTACAAATGAATGTTGGGCTACAGCATACTCGCCGCAGGAAAAAGGTAAGACTCAAAAGGGATACTATTTATATTATTTTATCAAGCCTTCAATTGATCCACGTTTTAATTGAGTCATATAATCAGAATCACGGTATACGAGTTCATTAAAGTTTAACTTCGTAAACGTTATAAAACGAATGTACCTGATCTGTTCCAGGAAAATTCTCTTGTCCGTGAATGTACTAGCTTTTATAGACTTTTATATTTCAGATAAACAGCCTGCATTTCGTCTTGTTACCTGAGCCAAGTAATAAAAACAAAACTATTTTCCAGAGCGAGAATCGAACCCAGTCTTCGCGGTGACATATGATGCTCCGTTGTTTTGCTTATTTACATTCAAAATCTACTTCAGATAAATTGCTTCTTTATTTTCCGTATCTGCGACGTGCACATAGTGGGTGAGGTGGTCGGTTTTCCTTGTTCTTAATCTTTATTAGACCCCCTTTCTATATCAATTCTTGTAAATATTATTGAATTATATTATTAACGTAAGGCTCATTTAATTGAAAACAGCTTATCCTCTATTATCTAATCAATAATGCTGCTATTTCAATATGTCCGCCCAATAATATGACAGATTATATTTTATTGTAAGACCTACACATTGCAGGGCAGACCAAGAGAGCCTTCCCCGAGCTCCGTCTGCCTATCCCGTATTGTTTTATGACACTCTTTATAGTAATATACTAAAAGAAACCCCTTACATTCTCAGTTCCATTTAATCAAAATATCATGAGCATAGAATATATCCTAACTTAATTATTAAAGACATATGACAGTTGTTTGAAGAATTTTGAGATATAAAAAAGTTGTAAAATTTCAATATAATATATTCCTCAACATTATTGAAAGGAAATTATTCACCGTTGTATATTTTTAATAGCAAAATTTATATGCAAAAATTCATAAGTAAGCAATATCTGTGTTGAGGTATACTTAATATCTGTATTGAGGTATGCATATGCACCTATATGTGTATAATTATTAATTATTACTTTAAAACTATGTCTACTTGTAAGAGATATATAAAAATAGCCAAGTGCGAGTCAAATTTACGCACGAAGGATTTCTATAATAACGACAATAAATCATATGTATTATAGTGATGCCTTTTTATAGGTTTTTTACATTATAGGCTGTATCTTACAAGAGTTAAGTAATTCCACATCTCCACTTCAATAAGACAAATAGCTGTATTAAATTCAGCCACTAAACACAGAATGTATCTGTTGTAAGTCACCTCATTTGCCTACCTTGCTAGGCGCAACAAAACGTGAAAGCTGATAAAAGCGGAATTATACAATAAAGATACAAATTGCCTTTGTTATCAAGGAGTCAGAATCAAACAAACTATGCGTTTGTCAAGCATTAAATACTCAGTTGTCGCAGTGCGGCCGATAATTGGACACACAATTTACATTTATTAGTCGATTTCACAGAATCGTAATAAATTGGAAGTAGCCTTCATAATTAATAAATATTTTTTTTATTGGTGGCGTTAAATTCAGTACCACGATAAGTTGTGGGTTCGATATTCACATGAGGTAATGAAATATTTAATGTTTTCGTTTTCTTCTCACCGATACCGAGGCAAAGCTCGTCATTGTGAAATTGAAACTGGGAAACGAAACGGTGACTCAATAGGAAAAAAAATGTCTTAGCACTAGGTTCCTAGATTCCCTATACCTATCCCGCTATGTGTAACACACAGACACTGGCAGCCACACGCAATATACGCATGAACATCTCTATGACTGTTCATCATGCTGAGAATGCTATTAGCCATGTGATACGATGGTACAATTCTAATTTATTAACAATAAATATTAATTATAAAAACTAAATTTATAGCATTTTCTCAACGCTCTCAGCTCCCAACCTCCTGCTAATTTTTCTATTAAAGCTCATACTTGCTGTCTTCAGTATGGCTGTAATTGCTTCTATCTTCCTCGTGCCTCTAATATTAAATATCTGGGCGTTACTGTAGATTGCTGCTTAACGTGGTCACTTCACATATATAATATATCATGCCGTATACGTAAACTAATACCCGTATTTAGAAAACTTAGAAACTCATGTAACTCTGAAATCCTATACACAGTGTACCATGCTCTCGTACAAAGTCTTCTATCGTATTGTATCGTTGTATGGGGTGGCACTAGCAAAAATACATTACTTTCCCTAGAACGTTCTCATAGAGCCATATTGAAAGTTATGCTTGGAAAACCTAGACGATATAGTACGGATCTACTTTACAGAGAGACTTCAATTCTATCAGTCCGGAAATTATTCATTATGTTGGTGGTACTTCGCAAGCATTGCAGCATTGTATTTAAGTGTAACAGTAAACGTGATAAATCCAGAGTCTGTGAAACTGAATATGTCAGAACGAAGTTCGCTCGCACCCAATACTTTGTGATCAGCAGCCACATTTACAACAAAGTTAATAAATTCATGTACATTTATCCATTACCTTTTATAAAATGCAAAAAAACAAATAAAAACTGGATCCAGAAGTTGACCTACATTGAAACTAAAAAAATTCTTTTTAACTGAATTTTTAACTTACACTGACTGTTTGATTAAGCTCAATGTATATTTATTATTTAGACCTACTTTAATTATTTACTACTTTATTGTTTAATCGCACTTGCAACAGCTTCAATCCGATCATTTTTTGTTCCTTTCCCTCATGCACATATGAACAATTAATAGACGCGCTACTGTCTTTGTTGCGCATCGAAGCAGTTAGACAAGATTTGAAATGTGTAACGTATCTGTGGACGCCGTCGAGCACGCACGCAAATTAAGAATATAAAACTTATTGTGAAATAAACCGCCAGTTTTCTAGCATATTGTGGTGCACCTAAAAAAGACTTTAATTTGAAGAAGTGATATCAAGGCAGAGTTCTTCCCAATCGACCAGGGAAGAAGGACGGAAAACAGTTAGCCAGGAGTTCACGTAAGTGCATGATCCTTTCCATTTTTATGGCTGTGATTCTTTCTTCCGTCCTACAGCTGTTTTATATTATTCCTATTTATATAAGTTGTTGCAAGGCATATAATCATTTAACATTAAATTTATAGATACCTAAATACAGTCCATATAAAATACATAAAGGAATTGTAGGAATTGAACCTATTTATCCCAACATTTTATGGTCCTTCGAGCCGGATTTTTGCCGCGATACATTGAGTTTTATATTTCATACCCAGTTATTTATTTGGAATCGAAAATAAAATTAAGTTCTACTTGGTTGATTTGTCGATATTCATTAGTACTGATTAAAAATAGTTTGTCAAATAATTTTACTTTTATACCGCATTGGCAGCTATTTCATTACATAATTACCCGCATAATCAGTGCTAATTACCTACGTTCACCAGTACAAATTATATTTCATTGTGAATTCCCTTATTTGAAGGAATTGCTTCATTTCTCGCATATTTTAATTCCACCCGCAATAATTTATCACCACGATACGAAAGGTCAATTTATCTACGTTAAATAAAAATCTTTACTATGAGTAAACCAAAAGAAACTGAAAATATTGAATCAAAATCTCAAACTGAAGAGGATGTTCAATTACGTCTTATTCAATCGAAAAGAGATGCGTTCTTTACCAGAATGCAAACTATTTATGATTTGTCGAAAAATGCGTTGACAAACGACACGCAGCGGGAGACATTTCTAAATAATGTTGTTTCTGTCGATAAATTACGTAATGACTTTGAGCGTATATTAGATGACTTTTTAATAATTAATCTAAAAGTTAACCCCAAAGCATCTGTTAATTACCAAACGTGGACTACCTTCGACCAAATGTATTGTTACGTTAAACGCATAGAATCACAATGTACCGTAAGTACAGAATGTGCTAATAATAATCATACGCAACCGCATAATTCAAGACTTAGTCCTAAGACCCCAAAATTACCACCTATTGAGCTGATGTCATTTAACGGCGAGTTAATTAAATGGCCACTTTTTTATAGACAATTCAAAAGTGTTATTCACGATAATCCGAATTTGTCCGACTCTGAAAAGGTTTACTATTTAGTAGGTAAACTGGTCGATAAAGCCACGTGTGTTTGTGCAGGGTTGCCTCCAACCGCAGAAAACTACCCACTTATATGGGCCGCACTTATACAAAAATGGCCCTCGCTCATTAGCTACGTGCTATCTAAACCAGTTATTAGAATTCAAACCGCTTAGTAACAATACTGCTAATGGTCTCGACCTTTTCATTAATGTTTTCAACTCGTCTGTGGATGCGCTCAAGCAACTAAAGCTGAGCGATTTATCGGACTTTATTTTTTTACATTTAGCGTTAAAAAGGTTAGATATAGAATCGGTCAAATTATTTGAATTAAACTATCGTAAAGAAACTATGCCCACTTATACAAATTTAATTGAATTTATTAAAGAACAAAATAAGGTTTTGTCTCGTTCTAACAATTTTGAATCTTATTCTATCAAGGCACGTAACACAAAGGGAAATTTTGTACTTCCAAAAATTAGTACTAAAACCTTTGTTAATACAGAACCAAATATTACTTCAAATAGCAGCAATTGTACTTTATGCAAAAATACAAAACATGACCATTTATATCAATGTTCACATTTTGTTAACAAAATGAATCCTTTTGAACGATTTAAATTTGTAAAAAATAATTCTTTGTGTAATAATTGTTTAAGTAACAAACATAAAAGATTAACTTGCACTTCTCAGCGCCATTGTTCTTATTGTTCAGCTCGTCATCACTCACTTTTACATTTTAATATACCTACTAGCAAATCTAATGTTGCCATATGTTCGTCAAATTCCGCATCTAATTCAAATAGCAATATTATTACCGCTACCGCTTGTGACTTAAATAGCGATCAATGTTCTCCCGAGATACTCAATGAATGGAACTGCAACGCTGCTTTGTCTTCGATTGACAACTCAATATGCAAAGAAAATAAGGTCGAATCTTCTTTGCATAAAAAATCTTCTAGTAGTAAGAATACGCAAAATACTTTTATTTGTAATACATTACGCAAAGAATTACATACTTTTTATACTACGACGCTTTTAGGGACCGCAAAAGTAAAAGTTATCGATAAATATAATCGCCAGCATTTTGTTCGATGTTTGATTGATCCGGGTTCGCAAAGTGACTACATTTCTTTGACATGTTGTAAACGTCTTTTGCTTCCTATTTCCAAACAATGTCGGTACACACAAGTACATGGTATAGGTGGAACCACGCAGCGAGTTCTCGGTGTAACTAATATTAATTTTACTTCTCGGTTTGACGACAATAAATTACATCACAGTTACCGGACTCGCGTGTAAATGTGTCGCAGTTGCAGTATGTTAGCGACTTACAGTTGGCTGATGACAGTTTTTCGGAACCTGGGCCTATTGAAATACTTTTAGGGGTCAACCTTTATTGTGAAATTATATTGTTTGGAAAAATAAATTTAAATAATACTAATTTTCCGTCCGCTTTAGAAACCACACTTGGTTATTTGATAATGGGCGACGAGCCTATTATTAACACCACGCTTACATCTCGTAATTTTTGTGCCTTTACTCGGGATCCAATAAACGAAAGTTTAGAAAGGTTTTGGCAATTAGAAGAGGTACCAACCAAGAAAATATTAAGTCCCGCTGACGAAGAATGCGAAGGAATATACTCTTCCACCACTGTTCGAAATAATGATGGTACTTATTCTGTTGATTTGCCATTCAAGGACGATCCTTCAAAATTGGGTAATTCTTTTATAATGGCAAAAAGGAGATTTTTATTTCTTGAGCAAAGGTTTTCACGTTCTCAAAACTTACGCGAAAAATACGATGAAGTGATTCAAGATTATATTGATCATGGTATCATTTCTCTCATTCCTCAGGACGACAATTGTTCGGAAGGATACACATTACCACATCATCCTGTGTTGCGTGAAGATAAGGATACAACAAAATTGCACATTGTCTTAGATGGTAGTGCAAAATCGGATTCTGGTTTGTCACTTAATGACGTGCTTCACACGGGTTGTAATTTGCAAACCGATATATTTAGTATTCTGTTGAATGTTCGCATATTTAGCATTGCATTTTTTGCTGACATACGTCAAATGTATTTACGAATTTTTCAAAATAAACCGCACCGCAAATATCAAAAAATATTATATAGATTTAATACTAACAGTCCGCTTCAAACTTATGCCTATAATAAGGTATGTTTTGGTCTTCGTTCATCGCCATTTTTGGCACTGCGTACGTTACGTCAGTTAGCGGCTGACGAAAGACAAACCTATCCACTCGCCGCTGACGTCATTGAGCGAGACTTATATATGGACGATTTGGCTACTTCGGCATCGTCTGTTGAAGGTGCTGTAGAAATAGCAAACCAACTTATTCAAATGTTCAGGGCTGGAGGTTTTAACCTAGTTAAATGGACTAGCAACTCTCCAGAACTTCTAAAACATATTCCCGAGACTCATCGTCAGTCAGAGTCTATCACTATTGACGACGGGAATACGTTTAAGATATTAGGCCTTCGCTGGCATCCCGTATCTGATCATTTTTCATTTTTTGTTAGCATTCCAAATTTCGCGCCTACCAAGAGGTCCATGCTTTCCGTGACTGCTCGTCTTTATGATGTATTAGGCCTCGTAGGTCCAATAATTTTATATTCTAAATTATTAATTAAAGAACTTTGGCTTCTTAAACTCGATTGGGATGACACAATTCCACCACACATTTTAAATTTGTGGCAGAAATTTATTACTGAATTGCAGCTATTATCAAAACTGAAATTTTCACGCCATTTGGGGGTCGAAAATACATCTAAAATTACTCTTCTCGCATTCTCAGATGCCAGTGAGAAGGCATATGGCTGTGTCGTCTATGCTCATGTAACCAATGCCGGTGAGGATACCAGAGTCACTTTAATTTGTTCAAAATCTAAAGTTGCGCCAGTTAAAATTATAACATTAGCGAGGTTAGAACTTTGTGGTATTGTATTGATGGCAAAATTACTTCGTTTTGTTTATAATACTTTGAATCAACGCTTTAAAATTGAAAATGTGTTCGGCTTCTCCGACTCTGAAGTGGCACTCTGTTGGGTTCACTCGTCTCCTCACAGGTTTAATACTTTTGTCGCGAACAGGATATCACAATGTCACGATTACTTTTCATCTGATATTTTTTATCATATTCCGGGCTCACAAAATCCCGCAGATTGTTTATCTCGCGGGCTTCTTCCTTCAAGTTTACAAGATCATAAATTGTGGTTTCACGGTCCTTCATGGGCTTCTTTGCCCGTAACTGATTGGCCTTTATCTACATTTCAACTCAGATCTACGCAAATTCCCGAAGAGAAGACATTTGTTCATACAACTAGCAGTGTGGAAATAAGTCCACTTCTGCAGGTTGCTCTGAAAATTTCCTCATGGACGAAACTTCTCAGGGTTACTGTATATATATTAAGATTTCTTAAAAAACTTCCGCGTAATGACCTCATTACGAGCGAGGACATGGATATGGCTGAAATAAACATTATTGAAGTTATTCAACGAGCATCTTTCTCTGAAGAAATTAATAGGCTTCAACAAGGTAAACCTTGTTCTCCTGCTATACAAAAGTTATGTCCTTTTTTGGATGGGTCTATATTGCGAGTAGGCGGACGTTTAAAAAATTCTTCTTTAAATTATTGTCATAAACATCCCGCACTTCTACCAAAAAAGGGCCACATTATTGATATTTTGATTGATTTTTTCCATCGTGAAAACTCGCATGCTGGTCCGCAACTTTTATTAGGCATTCTCAGACAAAATTATTGGATTTTGTCGGCCCGACGCATAGTCAAACAACGCATTCACAAATGTATTCATTGTTTTAAATTAAACCCTAAATCAATATTTCCAATTATGTCCGACTTACCAAAAGAACGTCTAGACTATGAAAGTCTTAAAGCTTTTACTCACACTGGAATAGACATGGCCGGCCCGTTATATATAACTTTAACTAGGAAGCGAGGTGTTCGCAGTCAAAAGGCATACCTATGTCTTTTTATTTGCTTAGTAACCAAGGCGGTTCACTTAGAACTCACCTCAGATTTATCTTCCATCTCATTCTTAAACGCGTTTAAAAGGTTTTTATCGAGAAGAGGGCCATGCCAATGCATATATAGTGACAACGGTGGTAATTTTGTGTCGTCGAAGGCTTATTTAAGTGAAATTCATGAATTCTTAAAGTCTAATGATTATTACCAAACTTTTAGTAACGAACTCGCTAAGCACCGCATAACTTGGCGTCTTAACCCGCCAAACGCACCTCATTTTGGAGGCATATGGGAGGCGAACATAAAGGTGCTAAAACGCTACTCTTTCGTACAATAGGAAAGCAGATATTGACTTTTGAGGAGATGCTGACTGTTCTGAGTCAAGTGGAAGCTGTACTCAACAGTCGTCCTATGTACGTTTTGAGCTCTGACCCCTCAGAACCTACTGCGCTTACTCCTTCGCATTTCCTGCACACTAAAACGTTGCAATATTTACCTGCGCCTAATATTGATGATAAAACTAATTTAGTTCATAGATTTTCATTAATGGATTCCATTATTCAATCGTTTTGGAAGCGTTATAAGTCAGAATATCTCCATAACCTACAAACACGTGAGAAATGGAACACTGCTACAAACTCTATCAAAAAGGGAACAATAGTAATCTTGAACGTAGATAATGCACCACCGCTGCAGTGGCCGTTGGCTATAGTAACGCACGTTTATCCCGGTAAAGATGGCATTGTTCGTGTTGCTGAAATAAAGACCAAGAGCGGCACGTATAAACGACCTGTTGTACGTTTGTGTCCGCTGCCGGTATATTAGTACTAGGTATATTATATCGTTTTCATAAGTTATTATACATGTTAATTACTAGTTAGGATGATAAGTTAGTGTTATATTATATTTTTTTCTTAAAACATTACCTTACTAATTTGAAGGGAATCCTTCAAGGCCGGCGGGATGTTTGATTAAGCTCAATGTATATTTATTATTTAGACCTACTTTAATTATTTACTACTTTATTGTTTAGTCGCACTTGCAACAGCTTCAATCCGATCATTTTTTGTTCCTTTCCCTCATGCACATATGAACAATTAATAGACGCACTACTGTCTTTGTTGCGCATCGAAGCAGTTAGACAAGATTTGAAATGTGTAACGTATCTGTGGACGCCGTCGAGCACGCACGCAAATTAAGAATATAAAACTTATTGTGAAATAAACCGCCAGTTTTCTAGCATATTGTGGTGCACCTAAAAAAGACTTTAATTTGAAGAAGTGATATCAAGGCAGAGTTCTTCCCAATCGACCAGGGAAGAAGGACGGAAAACAGTTAGCCAGGAGTTCACGTAAGTGCATGATCCTCTCCATTTTTATGGCTGTGATTCTTTCTTCCGTCCTACAGCTGTTTTATATTATTCTTATTTATATAAGTTGTTGCAAGGCATATAATCATTTAACATTAAATTTATAGATACCTACATACAGTCCATATAAAATACATAAAGGAATTGTAGGAATTGAACCTATTTATCCCAACACTGACAACATACACACACACAGACACACATGCTTACTCACACACACACATACATACACACTCACGCACTCATGGGTTGGCATGCACATTTAATTTGATGTGGTAATTTCACTCTCTTAGATTAGCAAGATTGATATACCTGATTGTTTTGTCGATATTAAATAACAGTTTAAGTAACATGTTCTTTTAAAAAAAAAAAAAGATCTGTTCTGATTTGCTTTTTTTTATTTTATTTTATTTTCTTTATATTGTGTAACTTACATAATTCTAATATTCAAAACGTCCTTAAAATTGTAAAGGGGTAGAGATGCTGGTGGCTGTGACACAGTTTATACTAGTACGGCTACCAACGCTCACCTCTTAATTATAGAGGAAATTTGTAACAACTTCTTACTTGGTAAATAAATAAATATTATTATTATTTTTAATTTTTTAATCTCTCAGCTTTAGGCTAGTGATAACTATAACTACGGGCATACGCCAAGTAATTATAGATGGTGATGTGTTGGGTTTTGTAAGTTTATGTCATTTTCTTCTAGTTGCAGGAACTTCCTCACTATCCTACATGTGTTAATAGCAGCTTTCTGTAGAGTGTGTATTATATTGTCTTGTAAATTTATTATTTTTAAATAATTGTGAATAACTTTTGGTACGACCCCAGTGGTGGATATTACTATTAGGACGACGTATGCTTTATTTAGTTTCCAGATATGAGTGACTTCTTCTTTAAGATCTGTATATTTATTTATTTTTTCAACTATTGTTTTTTGTATGTTATGGGTGTTAGAGACTGCGACGTCTATCAAGTACACAATTTTATTGATTTTATCTTGTAGAGTTATATCTGGTCTATTGAAGTGAATGGTTTTGTCAGTGAGTATAGCGCGATCATAATATATTTTATACGAATTGTTCTCCAGAACAATTTCGGGTGTATATTTATTTATTATTATTATTATTATTATTATTATCTTAATGTAGAACAAACAGCTGAGAGCAGCACTATCGACTCAAATGTAGGTTTAATGAGTACTAAAATACCCATTAACATAATAACAATTGTTTGAATAAAAAACTAATAAATATACATATATATAAAAAAAATTAAAACTCTGTTGAGTAATTTTGAAAACGTAAACAGAAAATGTTAAGAATTCATTTACTCCTGAGCGCAAAAGGACGTTCCTTAATTATTTTTGTTCTTGTTCTAAATGAATTGGATATAAACAGAGTACTTGAAGCCTCTCGGGATTTGTCTTGTTATTGCTTACATCAATACTGCCCAAAGCTAACGAAGATTCGGTTAAAGGAAGTAATGAAAAGAACAAAGTTGATATATTTTTAATAATTATTAACGTTGTAAAGCGAAAACCTTCTTTTCAGCTACACGCTGTACTCTCCACACAGTAGAGAAGGCGAAGGTAACCTGGAAGCTTAAAACACTCATGTTGGGTGACGGAACTCAATACTTCGTTTCCCCTTGCCACAGAAGACATGAGAATATCTAAATATTTAATTCCATTAAGTAATCATCGAACCCACAACATGTTATGTATACAGCCAGACGTCTGTACACCTGCACCCACACAGACAGACAGGCGACTAAATTTAATTAGTTTTATAAATGTTTTAACATTCGAAAATGTATATGTTGATAGTCGTCTGTAATACTATAGTAATTTGTGAATATTCCAGTGCATCACAGTCCCACAATTAAAGCACACAAATGAGTTTTGTTCTATGGTATGGTTCTTTGATTGTGGCGTTCCGAGCGTGCCAGTTGAGCACATATCACTTCGCCAATGTCACGTTGAATGGAGAAGACACGAAGGAGGTTGTACGGTACAAAAAAAATATATTACACAATAGGAGAATGCATATTAAAAAAAGAAGATCAAGTTAAAAATTGCCTTTACCTATAACAAAAAAAATACATATATTAAAATAAATATATACATTATCTACACACAGGGTTAGTAATAAGAAATATATAATACAAAGGTGTTAGTCTACAATTTAATATTATTATATCTAATATATTTACATAAAAATTTACATAATGGACTAAACACAAACATTAACAAACATTGAACATTAAGGGGACGGGGAACTTTGTGAGGAAGGACATCATATAGGGGATGGATTAAGTTGGGGCATGTAAAAAGAATGTGAGAAGGGGAACCATCGTCTAGACCACATTCACACAGTGAGTGGTCCCTGACCCTGATCTTAGCTAGATGTACCGGTGTGCTCGCATGTCCAAGGCGCAAGCGACATATGGTCGCTATTATCATCCGTTCAATAAATTTTTGAGAATAAAACCATGGCCGCCTGGGGAGATTAGGTTGAATCGCAGCATAGAACTTACCTTTCTGGGATTTTGACATATTCCAAAATTCAGACCACGACACATCCAAATGAGTTAATGCAAGGGACAACAGATCCTGGGCCGAAATAGAAAAGTGATCCAAACTGCCACACTGGATGGCTAATTTTGCGCAAGAGTCTGCAGATTCATTCCCACTGATTCCAGAATGCCCTGGAATCCATGCCAAAATAACAACCAAACCCTTTAAATAACATGAGTACAGTTCTTCACGAATCCTTAAAATAATTGAAGACCTTAATTTACTATGAAAGGGATTTCCCTTTACAGCTAGTAAGCAGCTTAATGAGTCAGTACAAATAACAGTCTGTTTAAAGTCATGGGAGAGTGTGAACCGGATTGCTTCTAACAAAGCAACAGTCTCACCAGTAAGCACGGATGATTCGGGAGGACATTTAAATTGTAATATAATTTTGAATTTTGGTATCCAGCACGCTGCACCAACACAGCTTTCGTTTGAAAGCTTTGACGCATCTGTAAAGATAAGGATATGATTTAACCAGTTTTCATTTACTATATCTTGGAACTTTGTGTTGGTGTCAGCAGCTCCCTTGGTCAGGCCAAGATTTGTGATAATAGAGGGATGGTGTACTAAAGCTTTATAAGGCGTACAGAATAAAGGGTTAGCAGGATAGCGGGGCAGAGGGTGAGGAAGGGAGGTAAATTTAATGAAGCTAGCAAGCAAGTAGCGAAGCGGCTTGCCACGAGGAATAAGGTCAGCTAACTCAGATAGCTTAGACCACAAGGGATGGGAAGAAAACTGTATCATTTTACCAACAAATCGATCAGATAAAAATTGACGACGAATAGGAAAAGGTGGATCAACACACTCCACCTGTAATGCATTGGTAGGGGAAGACCTCATTGCACCTAAAACAATTCGAAGGCATTTGTACTGATTTCTGTTAAGTTTGTCAGTAGCAGCTTTATTAAAGGGGTCTAAAACAAATAACCCGTAGTCAATATGACTACGAATTATTGCATTGTACAGTAGTTTTTGAGTAAAAGGGTGTGCACCCCACCACACACCAGACACAGCTCTTAAAGCATTGATGCCTTTTTCACATTTTTTGCTGACATGTTCAGCATGAGCAATTCCGTTCAGTCTTTTATCAAGGACCATGCCTAAGAATTTAACACTATCTGCTAATTGTATGATATCATTACCACAGTAAATTTCAAAATTAGGTGTTACTCTCTTTTTGGAGAATACTACCGCCCGACATTTCGCAACTGATAATGCCAAGCCATGGCCAAGGAGCCACTGGTCTAGATAGTGTAAAGCAGTATTTAAACGATAAGTTATGTCCTCCACTGATTTTGAGCTATAGTAGAGGACGATGTCATCAGCGTATTGAAGGGTATTACAAAAGCTACTGACAGACAATTCGAGGTCATGAGTGTTAGGTTATACAACAGAGGACTAAGAGCTGAGCCTTGAGGTAATCCCTTCCAGATCAGTCTGGAAGGCACAGTAAGAAGCGGATGTTTCACAGATATCGATCTGCCGGTCAGCAGATTGCAAATGAAATGAGACAACTTCGGCGTGATACTCAGCTGTTGCAGTTTCTGCCTGAGTACCGGAAGAAGGACATTATCATAAGCCGAAGCGACATCTAAAAAAAAACCCCACTAAATACTCTCCTTTGGCGAAAGCTCGTCGAATGTCTGTGGTAAAAACACTGAGACTATCTGTGGTACTTAACCCCTTTCTGAAGCCAAATTGAGAGGGTGCTAAGATATTTCTGCTTTCCACTATCCATTCCAGACGATTTTTTAAAAGCCGTTCCATAATTTTTGATAGAGCAGATGCTAGGGCAATGGGTCTGTAGGAATCGGAATCAGAAGGACATTTTCCAGGTTTAAGGATAGGAATGATAATTTGGGATTTCCAAGGTAGTGGAATATTGCCTGATTGAAATATTGCGTTGATTAAATTTAAATAAAATAGCTTAGACTTCTCATTTTGTCTAGCCATAAAAGAGTAAGAGATACTATCCTCACCTGGGCTAGTGTCTCTTAAATCCGTTAAGACGTTTTTGAGTTCTTCAGACGAAAAACAAGCGTCCATTTCATCCGAAGATTCAATCAGTGGGAAAATAAATAACATAAAGTACAAAAGGCGGAGCCAATTTGTTAGCAAAATCACACAGCCACAAAGAAGGATTATTGGAGTTAGGACTGGAATCATAGTTAAGGGAACGGCGAAATCTCCTAACATTTTTCCATATGAGTGAGGAAGGAGAGCGAGGGCTAAGGGATTCACAAAAATTGGCCCATCCAATTCTCTTCTTTTTCCTAATCAATTTTCTAAACTTTGCATCACTGCGTTTGTACTCAACAAATTTCTCCATAGTCATATAGACTGCATATGACTCCTCGGCAGCTGTTCGCCGATTGACAGAATCAGAGCATTCCTGATCCCACCAAGGATTGAAATGCATCCAATTCTGAATGGAGCGTTTTCTAGGGAGGTGTAAGTCAGCCGCAGACAAGATGGTAGAGACAAAACGTTCATAGCAAAGAATGATATTCTCAAAATTAGCAGACTCAGGAAGATTGCCCAACATGCAATCCACAGAGTCGGCGTACTTATTCCAGTTGGCTTGTTTTAGGTTAAATTTAGATGTAGAATAAAGAGAGGAAGAAGGAGGAGGTCTATTACGCATTGAGATAAGTATAGGAAAATGGTCACTACCATGGGTAGAAGGTAGAACAGACCATGATAGCTGGGTAGCCAGAGATGGGGAGGATAGGGAAAGATCAACAGCAGTCCTAGGATTCTGATTTGGATTAACCCTACGAGTCGGAGAGCCATCATTGATAATGCAAAGAGATACATCATCAATAATGTCTACCAACAAAGGAGATAACCCATCACAGTAATAACACCCCCACAAAGAGTGATGAGTGTTAAAATCACCTAGGACCAAGACAGGACTAGGGAGCAAAGAGATAATAGACTTAAGCTCAAGGAAAACAGAGGAAGAAGGATGATGGATATAAACAGATAGGAAGGAGATATTGAAAGCCCTCACAGCAACAGCATTAATCTGTTGGCTGTGAGGGGGGAGAGGGATACAGGAATAAGGAGAGGAGTGCTGGATGAGGATAGCCCAACCTCCATACCCGTCATTTCTGTCCTCCCTTAAACAGGAGAAACCTGATACCCTAAAGCGGGAATCAGGCACCAGCCATGTTTCCGAGAGGGCAATAATGACAGGGTTGTACAAAGAAATAATATTAAGTAATTCGTGCTTTTTGGCACGAATACTTTTACTATTCCATTGTAGGAAGCTCAGTGCTGCCGTTGTTTAGTATTTTAAAAATTGTTAGTAAATTTTGGGCAACGTTGGACGGTATAGGAAGTTCATCAGCGGTTCTGAAGATACTCACAAGGGTTTCAGTAAGTGCAACCAATAGATCTTTTCTAGATTCTATTGGACTGTCAACACCTTGGTTTAGAGCGCAACCATTAGGAAGGGACGACGGACATGCGGCAGTTAGGGCTTGATGAGCTTGACTATTATATCCCTTTGCTAAAGGAGCTCGGGGACGAGGAGACTGAAAAACAGTCTTTTTATATGATCTGTTAGGGGAGGCAGGGGCTGGTAATTTAGAAGGAGGGGGAACTGCATAAACGCGGGCGGGGAAAACATTTCCTTAGCCATATCCGCATAGGACTTGCGAACAGGAGGAAAACGAGCGGAAGCCTCTATATACGAAATACACTCTTGTGACATGGTAATTTTGATGGACTGTTGCCTTGCAAACTCAGGACAGTCCTTGTCTGTAGCAAAATGTTTGCTTTCACAATGTAAACAATAAGCATTTTCCCTATTAGTGTCACATGCTTCACCAGTGTGGGACTGAGAACACTTGTAACACCTTGGCTTCGATCTGCACTGTGATTTAATTTGACCAAAACGACAACAATTTAGGCACTGGATAGTGGGAAATTTGTTCTACTGGGAGAGAGGAATGGTATGAAAAGACCCTTTCAGGCAACTTTTGTCCACGGAATGTAACTACAACTGACTGAGTCGGAACCCATGTAGTCACACCCTCACTTACACACTTTCTATTAAGTCGTCTTGCTTTCATCACTTGTATACCATTTGAGGGAAATTCTAGAGAGCCTACAAACTCATCAAGTGAGAAGTCCACTTCGACATTTCTTACAATACCCATTCGAGTGATATTAAAAGTAGGGATAACTGCCACATACTTACATAGACCTAAAATGGGATTGGATAAAAATAAATTCGCTGCAGTAGCTGTTGAGAATTCCACGCTGATTTTGTTGCGACCAACATTTTTCACTCCATCACTAGTGATGTTATTTATTTTATTAATATGGAGAAATTGGCCAAACTTTATTGCTTTAATAGAGGTACCGGCAGCAGGATCAGGAGTTTCCCTCGACACATATACTATAAAAGGGCCTTTGTCTGAATCGAGGTAGGACTTAGGACTTTCTGACAAGGAAGGATGCACAAATAAATTTTGAATTGACGGTGTAGCCGTAGCTGGGTCAATAATTGTTTTTTTTATTGAGTCTGAATTCTTTGAAGGTGGGTCAACACCTTGCCTTTTTCGGGATGTAACTTGAGAGTCACATTTGCCACCTCCAGGATCAGGGGGGTCGGGCGGATGTGGATCAGCATCCATTTTGAAACAAACTAACCTAACTTACCTTAATTAACTAATCTAATGGACAAAACACCACAAACACTCACAACAACCAGACACCGATAATAAAACCGATCTCCTTTTTAAGAAATCGCACTTTTCACTTAAAATATATGTACAAATATCACTTAAATAAGAAATCCTCACAAACACGTGTGTTAACCAAAACAAACGTCAGCGAAGTATCGAGTTTTGTTCTATCAAAGCGGCCGGTGATCGCACTGTAATGTAGTTAGCTGTCACTTTGCAGCGATACAAAAACCTAACTCAATTATAGTGTACCCTTTGCTTTAAAAGGAAATGGTATTTAAGCTGAGTCTAGAATTTTAATAATAATTTAATTCCGTATTTTGTATATATAATATAAATATTAATTTGTTATGGGAAAGACAAACCAAGAATAAGAATCCGGCGAAAAGTATTGAACGGAAGTTTCTTAGAGGGAAGAAAGTGTTTTTGCCTTTCCTGCTGTCTGCGTAATACAAACGTAATTCTAAAAATACTTTAATATTTAAGATAATTTCAATCAATTACTTTTTAAATTACATCATTTTTATTACTTTCTTAATGAAATCTATATATTAATACGTGATGCCAAAACTTTGGACCCCTTTTTACGACAATTGCGCGGACGCAGGAGCATAAAACTTGGCACACTTATAGTTTATGTGCAGGAGAAGTGCAGAACGCTAATATTTTTCAATAATAATGCTTATAAAGTACATTAAATCAATAAATAAAACATTACCCACACTACCATGCATTTCACACACACATGTTTCTTTTATATTCATTTTGTCCATAGACATAGAGTACTGACATTGACATATCAAAAAATGGTTTCTATTGTTTTTCAATTTGTGCATAAAAATAGAGTACTCAAAAAAAAGTTTAATTTGCCTCATTGAATATAAAAAATGATTTTAATAATAATGAAATAAAAATACATTAAATCAGATAATAAAACATTATACTAACTAGCATGCATCTGACACACGCATACATACTCTGTGGTCAAATTGTTTCGTTTGTTTATTATAGACATATTTGAAAAGTTTGTTTCCCGTGGTTTTATTGAATGTTTAAAGTTAATTAAAGTTTTATTTGACGAATACTACGTGAAATACTGAGCGCTTAATTTATTAGAGTTGTGTAGCACTAAGATACATTTAAACGTATCGTCGTCTTTCAAGGACTATCATTATATGCATAAAGAAAGTTCTGTAGCAGCAATCTGCATTATCAACATTCAGGTACAAATTTTTTGCTATTGCTGGTTTAAAGCAATTATTGTAGTTTACGTTTTCAGTGATTGCATATACTTTAGGATAGATAAGTGATTTTGTGTACAAATTATCAGAATTAAGAAATCTTCATACAGGTGAAAACTTTTTCTCTTCTTGATTTCAGTAATCTAATGAAACAACTTTAATTATGCCTCGACATAGAACATTAACGAGTCGGAGTGAGAGACAAAGAAGAAGGAATATTTCTCTAAGAGGAAGGAATAACTCCCCATCAGTAGTATTAGATAGTAATATAATTTTGAGAGATGCATTTAAATGTGCTCTAAATGTCATTCCAAATGTAGTTTTAAGTTATGATTGTGGTTTAATGAATTTAAAGTGCAGGTTTTGCAATGTGAAACATTTTGAATCTGAGGTGACTTTAGGCGACCGAACTGCATTCACTTCATGTTGTCACAAAGGTAAAGCAATATTACCACCCTTAAGTCAAAATGAATATTTTAAATCATTATATGATGGACTTACTTCAAATGAACCTTCAATAAAAAGTAAATCAAAAAAATATTTTGTAAATATTAGGAAATATAATTCATGTTTTGCTATAGTTAGCTCAGAAGCCAAAGTTGCTGAGGCAGTTACAAGTGGAGTGCATCATTTCAAAATACATGATGTTTTTTATCACAGATCAGGCCCAATGACTGCTGCATATGGTCGCTCACCATGTTATGCACAACTATATTTTTATGATGTTGACACTGCCATTAATTATAGATTACAAAAACATATTAATCAAACATGTAACAACAACATAATGCATGAAATTTCACTGGAATTGGAACGCTGTAATCCTTTTGTGCGGTCATTCATTGCAATGAAAGATCATTGTCAGAGAGTCGAAAATCAAAACAAAGAAATTTGTATGCTCATTAAAGTAAATCATCATTTAGATCTACGCCAATTTAATGATGCAGTTCAAACTGATGTAGCAGTAATATTTAATACAGTTGATGGTGGCCACCTTTTGAACGAAATATGATTTGTTTTTCAAAAGTTAATGGTTTAATTAGGAATATCTCAGTTTTGGACTCATCATTAGACCCTTTAGCGTACCCACTGCTTTTTCCCAACGGTGATACTGGGTGGCATGTCAATATTGCTCATAATACACCAAATACATCTAATTCAAGAGCACCCAGAAATAAATTAACCATGCTTCAGTATACAGCCTATCGACTTGCAATTAGAGATGATTTCAGTATGTTACACCATTCACAAAAATTATTTCTGCAGTGGATTGTTGATATGTATGTGAGAATAGAGGGCTCACGATTACATTTTATTAGACAAAATCAAACAAGTCTTAGGGCTGAAGTTTACAACAATTTAACAGACTACTTAGAAATGAACATGAATGCCAGGAATGTTGGCCGTAGAGTAATTTTACCATCTTCATTCAATGGGTCACCAAGAAATATGTATCAGAATTATTTAGATGCAATGTCAATTGTACAACATTACGGAAAACCTTCCTTATTTATTACAATGACTTGCAATCCAAGATGGCCAGAAATAGTTAACAACATTGGTGTAGGTGAAGCTCCTAATTTTAGACCTGATATTACTGTGCGTGTGTTCAAGTCAAAATTGAAAGCATTGATAGAGGGCCTTATACAAAAAAATATCTTTGGTAAAGTTGAAGCACTCATTTACACAATTGAATTTCAAAATAGAGGATTGCCTCATGCTCATATTTTACTCACTTTAAATGAGCAAGATAAAATTGTTAATGCTATAGATATTGATAAAGTTGTATCTGCGGAGATACCTGACATTGAAACACATCCAACATTACATGAATATGTTGTGAAACATATGATGCATGGTCCATGCGGAGTACTTAATCCTAATTCTGTATGTATGAGAGATGGAAAATGTATAAAAGAGTATCCGAAACAATTTAATGAAATTACATGTGAATCTTTAAATGGGTATCCATTATACAGAAGACGTGATAATGGTACTCATGCAGAAGTTCGTGGTAGTTGCCTTGACAATCGGTATGTTGTACCATACAATCCATATTTACTAGCCAAATTTAATTGCCATATAAATGTTGAAGTGTGTACTACAGTCAAAAGCGTCAAATATATTTATAAATATGTGTATAAAGGCTATGATAGTGCGTCTGTTGAATTAGAGTCTGGGAGAAATGAACAAGATCAAAATATAGAAATTAATGAAGTTACGAATTTCTTAATTGGTCGTTATGTCGGCTCAACAGAAGCCATATGGCGCATCTATGAATTACCTATGCATTTTCAGTCACATGTTATAATCAGACTTGATATTCATTTACCGTGTCGACAGAATGTTTACTTCCTAGAAGGGCAGGAACGTCAAGTAATTGATAATGTAAGACAAACAAAATTATTAGCATTTTTTGAGTTGAATCGATCAGATCCATCAGCACGAGAGTTTAAATATATTGAAATTCCTATGCATTATGTGTGGGAAGATTGTCGAAAAAAATGGAAGAAGAGAAACCGTGGGGGTGATAAAATCATTACAAGGATGTATGTAGTATCACCAAAACATATCGAACTTTTTCACTTACGATTGCTTTTATTACATGTCTGTGGTCCAAAATCATTTGTGGATGTTAGAACATACAATGGATTTTTATACCCTACTTTTGTTGAAGCGTGCCATGCTCGCGGAATCGCTTTAAATGATAACGAATGGCGGGAATGTTTAAATGAAACAAAAGAATTATATTCACCAAAACAAATGCGGAATTTATTTGGTTTCATTTGTGCAATAAATGTGCCAGCCAATGCATTAGCGTTATGGAATGAGTTTAAAGTATATCTTAGTGAAGATTTTCTAAGACTTTACAACGAAGAAATATCTTTTAATAGAGCTCTATTACAAATTGATGATATTTTGAATGTTCATAATTTGTCATGTCACATTATTAGTTTACCAGTTCCGATATACACGCAGAGAATTGAAGAACAAAATACTACTGACACAATAGAACAAGAGATGTTGTTTTGTGAGTATTATGAAGCTGCAAATAGTGAACAGCGTAATCTCATTGATCAAGTGATTCGTGAAATTTTGTATCATGATACTGGATCCAATGTATTTTGTTTAACCGCTCATGCAGGTTGTGGCAAAACATTCACTCAAACGGCAATAATTCACAAATTAAATTCGCTTAATCTTCGTTGTATTCCAACTGCGTTCAGTGGCATAGCTTCAACTTACTACCTGGAGGTAGGACTTTACACAATGTGTTTAAATTGCCTATACCCAGTTTAGAAAATTCAGTACCAAATATTACTGCAAATAGTAGCTACTGTAGTTTTATAAATTCATCATCATTAATAATAATTGATGAAGTTTCTATGTGTCCTTTGCAAGTGTTGAAAATCATAGATAGATTATTGCGTGATCTATGCGATGAAAATGATAAACATAAAGCATTTGGAGGAAAATCTATACTTTTGTGTGGTGATTTTCGGCAAATCTTACCAGTTATCCCACACGGGTCACGTGGAACTTTAATTGAAAATTGTGTTACAAGTTGGCATGAATTTCCTAATTTCCATAAAGTTACATTTACTCTAAATATGAGAGCTTTACCAAATGAAATAGAATTTGTAGAATTCTTGAAAAAAATTGGCAATGATGAGGCACCACAGTTTCCTCAGTTTGGTGAAAATGTTATCGAAATACCTCAACAATTAATAGAAGATACAAACAATATTATTCATGAGGTATATGGAAATATTTCCGAAAACATACTTTCACAAAATATATTGAACTCTGTTATTTTAGCACCTACAAATGATGATTGTACTCTTATTAATACTGATATACTGAATCAAATTCCTGGTGAACAGCGCACATATCATAGTTATGATAAAATAATTTGTGATAATGACAATGACATCAACAACTATCCGGTAGAGTTTTTAAATTCTTTGACTATCAGTGGCTTACCACCACATAAGTTAGTATTGAAAGTTAATTGCATAGTTTTGTTGATCAGAAACTTAAATACTAAGGACGCCTTAGTCAATGGAACAAGAATGCGCATCAAATGTATGCATCGAAATTCAATAGATTGTGAAGTTTTAACTGGGATCGCACGTAGTAAGAGAATTTTGATTCCACGTATAAATTTAACGTACTCTGGAACTATTTTACCATTTAACTTTTAAAGAACTCAATTTCCTACAATTCCTGCATTTGCGATGACAATAAATAAGTCTCAAGGACAAACATTCCAAAAAATTGGAGTTTTATTAAATCGGCCAGTTTTTACACATGGGCAATTGTATGTCGCAGCAAGTAGAGTTCGTTCATTCGATGGTTTAAGGTTTTATATATCCAAATATAACGGCCAAGGACATTTAGCAAACGATGAAAGAGTTTTTACAAAAAACATTGTTTTCAGAAGAAAGAAATTTTAAGTCATTAATAAAATTATTGCAATATGCGATAAAAAATGCTCTAAATGGATAGTATTTTTAACGCATGATTTTTTTGTTTTGCATCCTCTTAAAGCATGTTTTGTTTCAGGAAACATTTTTTTAAATAGATAATCTTTATTTTACTTTTTTTTTATTTCAAATAATTTGTTCAAAAAAGAAATTGGCAAACAACAGTCTTGGTCAAATCTGTGGTTATAGTAGTTTAGTTTTCGACAGTAGAACCTTAATAATGTTTGAATATTATATTTTAATAATGTATATTAAGTCACTTACAATTTAAATTTATTATATGGTCGAATTTCGACCACTGGGCGACCACTAGTAATCTATAAAACGTTCAATAGGAGCGTTGACAACAGCGTCTTAATTAGCTATTATTTTGTTTTAACATGAATAATTTACACGCGAGAATGAATGTGAATGGGCTTTTATATTGACTTTGATTTCTACTGAAAACTTCACTTCGCCCTTCATTATGGATGGAGGCTTTCGTTATTTCTTTAGGTTCTATGTCTCGGGAAAACTTAAGTGTTTTTTTTATTTAGTCTACTATTATTCATTATTGACCTGGAAAGTTTACACCACAGATAAGCTGTTCAGCTATTCCACGTATCCAGATAATGAGGATGATAATTATGTCGACGACGTACTGTTATGGTGAATTAGAACGGAAAATTAATTCTATTCTTTATCATTTACCAGAAAGTAAATATGTTTTATTGTATCAAAAAGTATTGGTCATATCAAAACTATAAACGGGATAAAATTGTTCCTCGGTACATATTATTGACAACATAAAAGAAATCTGAATAAAAGAGAGAGAAGTTCCTAAAATTGATGAAAACAAAACAAACTTTCAGCTCTATTGCAAAAGTATAGAAGTAAATAAGTAATTTTTGTAAGATATTTTATCAAAATTAATTTACATATGACCTATAGTTTGTACTTTTCTTCAAATTATTTTTCTGACTATATTGAGTTTGATATAATTAATATCTTACTCTCTCTCATTCTGTCACAAAGAAATTAACTAAAACTAAGAAATGTGATAGTTATTACAAAATATTACAATTTTGTACATCTATGTGTGTATGTATAGCAAAAGTGAAATATTTCAGTTGTCATGTATAAACGCTATTTTCTGCATACCTGGTGCTAAGACAATGCGTTCCTTCCGCAACTTTCATAGTTTGGGGCATTGCTTGCTAATGACAGAAGTAATCGCCGCATCTTATCGTAGTATTCGCCGATGGACAATTGTACTCTTTACCATGACACTCATAATTAGGTGCAGTACCGCAATACCAATGTAAAAATTCGCTATAAAAGTATATCTATCATAAAATATTTAATCTATAGGAGTAGCAGATAATCCAAATATGGGCAATAAAAAATATATCAAGAGCATAACACATTCGATCTATTTCACTCCTCATATACTAAGGCTTTATCTTTTTATTGCGCATGATACCAATCAGAGACACATTCGAAGTGGCAGTGGCAGTGTTAGAAAACATATTGTCATAGAAATATCAGTTATTGCTAGTTTTATATGCCATTAGAAAATCATGACCGTACCGTCAAAGTTAATAGTCGATATCTCCTGTTTGATAAACGTACATATGATATAACCTTGTTTTTTAGCTTCATGAACCTGAGAACTTAGCGTACTTAGTTCCTATTTAAGACACTTCCGTGCCTCACTTTCCGCCGAATCATTGGGTGATAGGAGGATGTGAAAATCGTATATGAATCCAACCCACAGCCTGTCACGTTTACTGTCACACGCTCGTGCCCTGCGCCATACATGACCCCTTAAATAACCTTATTTCCAATTATTATTTCTTACCCGACGAATTAATATGACAGGTAACTAACTAGTGCTCGCCGTGACGCTGGTATGCTTTACGAGTATATTTTGATCATTTTTAAATAAAATATTTTCATTTTCAGTTTAAACGTTAAGAAGGTAATGAAAATGTGTTAATGGGAACGAAGTGTCTTAACACTAGGTTTCTAGGTAGCCAGTGCGGGGTAAAGTATAAAGTAATAATAAAGTGTGAGGCCTCCGGTGTTGGGAGTGCGCAAGCATACATATGTAAACGTGATATTTTATTTTTTTCTCTTCGTTAGTAACGCAAAGCGCAGTGGTGAAAAGGGTCGTAACACTAGGTTCTCATGTTCCCTCTGTCAACTCAATCATTATGTTATAACAATGATAATATATTTTACTGCACAAGTTAATGTTCTGTTCCGCGCCGCTTTTAGAACGTAGAAATAAAAATATTAAATAATTTCTTTCGTCAAGTGGGAATCGAATTCACGCCCTGTTGTATTTACAATCGTTGCACCCCTACACCACGACTGGTCTCAATATACTTTTTATTTATTTTTGTTTTTCGCATTACTATCACCCTCAGTAGAGACAGTAAGTATAGAGCGTCATTTCATAGTTGAAAATACATCACTTACAACATTTTCTACGTGATTTCCAGCAGTCACTGGTAAGAGCTTCAGACGGAACATTTATCGCGAGCTCTTAGGGAATACCATCGTCTTAGTGAGTGTAGGATTGTCCTGAATTCTTTGCTCAAATATCTTATTGTACTTGATTTTCTTATTTTTATAAAACTTTCAATGATAAAATATCTCTCTCAGCCTGAGGCCTACAACCCGAGTGTACATTTAAAAGATACATTGTGATGTTGATGTGAGAACTAATAAAATCTATAAAGTCCTTCAACTTCAAAACCAATAGTCACCATATACGTATTTACACACCTCACGGCGCATATCTATTTCGCAACAATGTCGCCTCTACTCGTAAGCGCGCTGACAACCTGACAGGACACCGGTCTAGTTCTACACACTTGTACATTCACGTTCTGTTTGCTTGGAACTGTACGAAATATATTTATGTAAATATTTTCATCTTTTCGTTTATTCGTTACCCAAAAGATAAAAACGGAACCTTTATGAGAACACTCTGTAATTCGGTTGTGCGTTTGTTCGTCTGTCGAGAACATTTTTCAAATTTGGTTGGAGATGTTAAATAAAAAAATTATGTCGAACATCCAGGTCTACATTTCCTTGGAGCAAAGAAAATATTCGTTGTTTCACTGATCCTTTTTTCAAAAAAAATATGCTCATCAAATCTTTATGACACATTGTTTTCAAGCATAACAAAAAATATATTAAGTTCTGTCCTGTGAAGAGAAATAGAAAGAGTAGAAATAACGTTGTATTCACATAAATATCTTTTGATTAATGATATGAAGATAGAAATAGTACTAAGAAATCATCTTCAATATGATCACATTAAGTAATTATAGAATATGTAACATGTACATTTGTACGTATATTATACTGATTCCAACGTGGTGGATTGGGAAAGCATGTACTGACTGTAAACACGATTATGGGTTTCATTTCTTTATTATTTTTAATTAGAGGAAATGATTCTTTAAGCCTTACACTGACTGTATGCCTACAGAGGAAGGCAGAGAGAACGGAGGGTAAGCGCTACAGTTTCTGCATATTTCTTTCGCCTCGTCCACTGTCATCAACCTCTTCATACATGTCCTCTAGGGGGTCCTCATGCATTTTACGTGACCTTCACCAGTATCATCTGATTAGATGCGATATTATTATTTTTTCTGTCGCACTATGCGAAAGATAGATATAACATCTTATTTCCTGTTCCAAAGACCACAGTCGGGTCACAAATTGACAAGCGTTCGATTGTAAACGATATATGTTTGTAGGTTCGATGCCCACTCGAGGAAATGAATTACTTAATATTTTCATTTCTTCAAATTCATATAAAATGAGTAATGAAAATGTCTTAATAGAAACGGAGTTCCTAAGCTCTAGGTTACCAGGTTTTCTCTGCCCACCCTGATATATGTATGCAGGATACAGCGTGTGTAAATATATGAAAAACAGAAACTTCCATTAAAAATGGTGATCACGACACAGGTTATTTAAATAAGAAAACTATAGTAGTGAGCATCGGCAACTTTACAACTAATGTACTTTTATATTTTGTGACTTTTCTATTTTTTATTTCAATATCTCTAAAAGGTTCAGAAGATATTGAATGGAAATTGTTATTTTTATTCAAAAATAATAACATGATTTTTATATTAGAGGAATAGCTCAGAATGTTTTTGAATGAATCTTTCTGATTATTCTCAAATATTGAAGAAAATGGTAATGAAAAGTAAAGAGGACAGCAGTATTTATATAAGCAATGGTAAAAATATACGCTTACACTGACGTTTCCAACAATGACGTATTTTTGTTTAATATTGTAATTCGTTATTCTGAGTGCTTGTTGTTACATTTATAAAACAAAATGTATTTTATTATAAAACACTTCCGTTTCCCATTTTGTGTCTTATTCTGTTTGCATTCAACGTCACATTTTGTCTCGTTACATTGAAAATATTAAATATTTCATATCGAGTACGGGTCGAACCCACGACTTGTCACGTGTAGAGTACACTTAACTGACTTCAGATTTTTTTATGTATATGTAATATTTAAATTAATAGAAGATTTTTCGTTTTTAAATTCATAAAAGACCAACAGATGGACGCCACTTTTACGTCAAGATAACAACAAAAGAGCGATGGAGGCTATCTATTATCTGTAGAATATATCTCACGTCTGGGAATAAAGTGATTTAAAATAATCATTTAAAAGAGACTGTGATAAAATTGAAGGTACGATTTAAATTTATTTTCCTTTCATAATTTCATAATTAATTTTAAAACTTGACGTAACCGCGATGGTTGTGGATTCGATTCTCACGTAAATTAATAATTTTGATGTCGAGTACATCGCTCGCTCTAATAATAAGACAAAGCGCGGCCCTTATACCTCAATATTTCTCGAAAGTAAGGCAGTATGTGGGAAACAGAGTGTCTTTACACTAACAACAACACTCTGCCCATCGTTCTATGTGGCGTAAAGCAAGAAAATTAAAGAGACACTGAAACAGACAGTTAAATGTGTTACTTACTCAATATTATGAAATACGCCTCGCTTAAAATCTCGCTATATCCCGCACATAACACAGTGCTTCCATTGATATACTTCTATTCCGTACTCACTTTTCGCCGAATTGAAGCATTCATCTCTGACCATTAAATAATCTGGGATTCTCTTAGTGTTGGCTGTTTTATTTATTTTTAAATTACACATATCCCATAGTAAGGGGATCTAAGAACTCCTAGTATAAATACACTCCATTCTTCTGAATTCAATGCATTGTGTGTTGAGTGGCGGTGCTCAACGCCGCGCTTTAATATACCCATATTACATGTGAACAAATACATGATTCCATATATTTCCAATGTAATACAAACACGAAAGATAAACAAATCATAAGTAGTTTACTGAAAATAATGGTTCAGTAACATCGATGTAATTTACTCACTGGTCCACGACTTAGTAGTCATTTCTAGGCTTTATATTTAAGGAAAATTTTGTTTTGTCAGTCAAATTTGAAGGAAAAGAAAGTAGAAAATTTAAATTAAATGTGTTCTTTGTTCTATAGTTTTTTGTTCCTGCAAAAATAATGAAAATATTTCTTTCTGTAATCAATGTTTTCAGTTTTCGTTTTTCATGTTGCAATAAATATTCCGTAAACACGTAAAGATAAAAGAAAGTTCACATGAAATAAATATAATAAAAAAATTTTACAAGCCGGTCCAAGCGTAGGCAAGCGGCAAGTAGGTAGCGGTTAACAGGTTACGAGATTACTTGAGGCCTGTCGTGGCGCAGCGGCACAAGAGTGTGACTGTAACCGACAGGTTCTGGGTTCGATCCCCAGTCGACGAAATGAAATATTTAATATTTTCAATTTAAATATTTAATGTTTCATTTCTTCGCTCTGGTAATAAGGCAAAGCGCGGCGTTGAGTTCCGCCACTCAACACGCAATGCCTCAAATTCGGCGGAAAGTGGGGAACGGAAGTGGAACGGAGTGTCATAACACTAGGTTTCACTTCCGTTCCCTCTGCCTACCCTGCCTAGTGCGGGATACAGCGTGAAGCTGGAAAAAAAAAATACTTCCCACTCGAGAAACTAAAATTTGATATTTTTATTTCTTCTCTCTGGTGTTGTGGCATAGCGTGGCGTTGTGATAGGCCGCTTCTATAAACACTTGCACACTAACACACAATACCTCTAGAATTCGATGGGAGGTCACGACACGGAGTGTCCTACAATTCGGTGTCCTCAATGTACTCTGCCTACTTTGATCCATATCATAAAATATAAAGCTAAAAAACTGTAATAACCTGAGGCCAGTCGCGACGCAGTCCGCACAACGGTATCCTGGTAATAGGGTCACATTTTACCTTTTGAGGGCGGAATCCTGATAAATTAAATTTATTTATTAAATATATTTTAAAGGTAGCGATCGAACTCTACTTTCTATAAAAATATTAAAAATATATAAATTTATTCAGTAATTTTCTTATAAACTTTTAAAGCAGCATAAAATGTCTTTAGTATTAATTCTAAAACTCACAACTGGAAGTTACCTAACCATTAGAACGACTTCAATGTTTTTTATCTAAACACATAAAAAATACAGTCCCTCGTTTAAAATATAAAGACGAAGAGATTTCATTTCATTTTGTTAAATGTTAAGAATATTTTACGTTTAAAATTATTAATAGTAGTGTAGTTGTGGCGGCAGAATAGTAATGAACACGTTCACCCGCCAATAGGCAAAGTGGAGATAACTAGACGACAAGCGTCCGATTTAATGAAAATGCGTTTAGCGTCTAGACGATACAACTAAATATAGAATAGTTTATATTCATATTTACATTTATTTACAAACATTATATGTATTTAAACAAGGTATATGTTATTTTAATTTGTGATATAAAATTGTTAACTTTTAACTATTAAAAACAATATCGAACATATTATATCAAATTAATTTACTATATTATGTTAAACAAGTTACAAGGGCTGGAATTGGAGGGTCACAAAAAACAAAATAATACACGAATTCATTTGAATTAAATCCTGGCCCAAGCGGATAAGCAAAAGCGCGGAACAAGTGATAGAGATATAAGCTCTGCTTATACGTGTGCAGTATTTATATTTGAGTATAGAATCGTAGTTAAAAGTATTTGAATTTACGACTGAAAACTCCTTATTTGTATTATACAAAATTATAATAACTTAGTAACAATCATTTAATTAAATTGATAAATGACCTCATCACGTGGCATTATCCAATTACCGCTACCAAACCGACTTTACAGAAAACCAGTGTTTTTTGTATTTCTAGAGACTTTAAGAACTAAATGCCTAAATCAAGAGATATTTTTATAAAACTGACGTGATAAAAGAAAAAATAAAATAGACTACATACTCGTATAACATTTTTAACAGAAAGTTACATATTTCTTTTTTTTTAACGTAAAACAATTTACCACTGGTTGAATAAAGTCACTGTGTCAGACCTGAAAAGAAGCAAAGAAACCCGGGACTTCATTTCTTTTGAGTATTTAGTTGTGTATCAATACGTACTCGTATATACGCAGAAAATAACTTATAACATATCGGTATCATATTATATTTATTGTATTCGTTGGACGACATTTTTTCCTTGGAGGAACTTCGGGTGGAAGGAACTTTGTAAACAGTTATCGCCTCATTGAAAAACTTTTCTACTTCTTTGTATACGTTATTGTGCTATATAGGGTCATATATATTGTGCTTTTGTGCGTTCCGCCACGAAAACCTCTATTTTTAATATGTTAAGAAATTTTCTTATAAATACTATTTAAGCTATATAGCTACGGATTATAGCTATTTTACATAGAATTTTTTAAGCCCGTCGGTCGGTTACGGAGGATAATTGAAATATTTAGAGGCCGCTAGACTTAAAGGCCTTACTGTCGCTTGTAATTACTTACGCGGTCTCTTCACTACAAGTCGCTCCCACGGTAAATGACAATCGGATATATTCGTAGTTATTTACACTTCTAATATGTGGTTATATGATAGGGTAAATGTGAGTTTGTTGAACGTTGCAAATGAAATCAAAATGGGAAACGGAAATGCCTTAATGAAAACGGACTGTATTAACACTAGACTCTCTCTGCCTCCATCTAAACGTGTCACCGCGCTACGATATGTCCTATCTTGTATAATTAGTTATCATCAATTATTTACTAAACATAAAAGAAACGACATATATGTAAATGGCTAAACGAAATGTACAATGTCACGTAACATCTCTAACAGTAAATAAAAGTGCCAGTCAGTGCACGCGTCGCGACGCCGCGCCGTCTCTGTGTCTTAACTAATATATATAATTATTGTTGGATTCAGAACTTAACTATTAAGTTTAATATTTAAACAGAGCATTATTGTTTACTTTTTACGTTCTAAGTTTATATTTACAATTAAAATAATCGTTTTGTTTCACTCGAGGAAAACAAAATATATAATGTCTTTATTTATTTGCTCTGGAAAAAATAAATTACCGCGATAGAATAAACTACCGCGATGTCCATTGAGAAAGCACAGATACTAAAATTTACATACAAATATGAATGACTGGCTGAGCGTATTTGAGTTATTATTGTTACTTCGAATGTTGTTGATAGAAACAGCCACAATGGTTTGGTAAGTAGAGAGTGTCTGAATAAAAGCTCATTAGTCGAACCTACTACATATATTTACACTACGAGATGATGATGAAGTATCTCATGAAGCTATTTAAAACGAAAATTTTGAACTTTTACATCTACAAATAGTCAAATAGTAATAATTGTAATACGAGTATCATGAAAAATTGTACGTAGAAGTAACTTTATAGTGTAAATAATAGAAATACTTCTAAGTAATTACATTTTTAAACTTAAAGCTGACGTTGGTGTGTTCAGAAAATATTCCTTCAGCGATCCTCGAGAGCTTTGTTGTTGTTCACGAACTCCCCCATCCAATCCTTACCGATTAATGATAAAACTGCAAATTTTGAAGACACTTTGTTTAAACATACAAATTATGTTAATATTTTTACCATTTAATTTGGAACCATTGAGTACTTCATGGTCACTTATTGGGATTTTTTTCTGTAAATATTTAATCTTTTTTTGTTTACTTCACATATGGTAAAACTGCTGGTTGCCTCTCAACTGTGGGTGGCTTATTGGTCTTCTGACAGCATTACAGAGGCCGTGGGCTCTCTGAAACAAAGATTTGCCAACGGTTGATTTTATTACTTATTTTATTTTTACTTATATTTTTACTTATATATTTAAAACTGTATATACCCCAGAAATAAAATCCAAATGATACCTGCCTTGATCAGAAATAACCAAATTTCTTCAATTTCTGTATTTAACTTAAAAAATCCATAACAGATGGCGTTAGACCATTCTGAATCGCGCTTGCGTTACGTTCAGATTGATTTTATATATGCATTTGTAGGTAAAAATTTAAACAACACGCTACTTAGCGAACCTAGTGTTAAGATACTTTGAATTTTTTGAGGCGCGTGGCACTGAATTTAAGTGACTTGCGTCCTACCTAACTTATAGCAGCGATGGCAAGCTTGAGGGTGTTTCCCCTAAATTATAGGAAACATTAAGTGAGGGGGAACTTAATAGCGAAAAATTGTTTAGGGCATGGGTTTGTCGAATTCCGGCCTGGAATTGAATTGAAAACGAATGAAAATGAATTTCCGGAGCATTGCCTGTTGAGTGGCGGAACTCAACGCCGCGCTTTGCCTTATAACTAGATTTGTGTCAATCGTTCATTCAAAATAATTGATATCAATCTCGATCAGAACGCAAAATTACATTGGAGGATGATTGTTGTCAAAGTGAGATTGACGTTGGTTTCAAGAGTAGCCCTCCCATTGTGTGCGTGACTCGGTTCATATGGCCCCATCTTTTTATTGATTGTATTGATGGAGTCGCGGAAGACTGTAACATTCACGTTTTGTTGAAGCTGACGTTATGCGGCCAATGTTTCGGTTCTATGTACCTGATGAATAGCCTGATGGTTTGTTCGCATGGTCTTTGGTCGTCGCTCGTTTATTCGTTTTTTTTTTACTTTTAATAATTTCCATGTTTCATTTTAGATTAAAAGCGAGGCAAGATCATCACACCTAATTAAAATTAATACTTAATATTTTCAATATGCACAATTCAAAAAGACGTAAAAATTTATAAACACTCACTCACTCACGCTGTATCCCGTACATTTCAAGGTAGTCAGAGAAAACTTAGGAACCTATAAAATTCAAAATTCAAAACACTAGCAACTTCTTGATCACAGGTGGTAATACCATTGTCAATTTTTAATTTAAATTCATAGTTGCAATTCTTTGTATTTCCACTTTCACAATTTATTGTGTTCCATGTCATTTTAATTTTGTTAGAGGCTTTTTTATTTTGTTTCTTATATGTAAAGATTTTGCCATGTATTATACTTTTTTAAACAATTTCGAATAGTTCCGAACATAAAAAGTAAAAGATTTACTGCAGTTATATGATTTTTCATTATAAAGTTCGTATAACCTTTGTCTACTCCCAATCATTAAATGATAAGAAACTCCTGAAATTTACTGTTTTAGAAGTAAACACAGCATTAAATTCATTTTTAATGATATTGAAATATTTCCCATACAATTCGTTGAGATCTTTATTATATTGTCAATGTTGAAGTTTTGCTTTTACTTCTAAATTTTTCTATACGACCAATTGTCATCGGAATACATTAAATTTTATGTAGTTTATTGATTTTCTTTTTACCAAAGTAAAAAGAAGCCAACTGACCGCTATGATCTTAATCTTAATCTGAATTTAACATATTAATTATTGATTTTTCTCTGGGTAAAGAGTTTGTAACAATATTATCAATACAAGTGGCGGTACAAATAGTTATTTTTGTTGGCTCTTAAAATAAGTTAATCAGGTGGAGGTTGGAGTACTCTAGTAAGTTAATATTATATAAATTCACCACATACAACTATAAACTTTTTATATCCTATTTTAAAAGTACCTCTTCTAATGTAGTTTCAAAGTGTTCATATAACACAGTGGGAGTACACACTTCCAACAATGAAATGCTGAACCTCAGCACAGATCATTTCAATAGTTTGCTCAACGGAAAGGCTCACAATATCTTTACGTTCATTTCATTTGTAACATTTTTCAAAATTATTAAAGAGCCATCACGAATTGCTTTTTCTCTGCTGAATATACTAGCTACTTGGTGATTTTTGAAATTAAAAATAGCTCCAGAGTTTTGAAGCTAATGCTCTGTGATCTGTGATCGTCTTTCATCTTATATTCAAATTCAAATTCAAATATTTTTATTCAAAATAAAAAGTTACAAGCTCGTTTTTTGAACGTCAAACAATTTACCACCAGTTAACTAAAGTTGCTGCCTAAGACCTGAGAAGAACTGACGAAAGAAACTCAGCGGGACATGTCTTTTTTTTTAGTCAAAACTTTACATTATATAATTATGTGACAATGATACATTTTAAATAGCCTAGAGCGAGCATTTTATTCCCAAGAAATATAAAGGTATGACGGCAAGTTCAAACTGTACAGATGATATATCTATTTTATTAACTGAGGTCTACGATGGAAGGCTTGCTCGCAGCGACCCCTGCCAGCCCTCTAGGAGGCTGCAACGTTCGTCACAATTGTTAAATGTGATGGTAGACAGAGATCTGGATGTTATTTGTGTGACTGAGACCAAGCGAAGAGGCAGTGACACGACCAATTTACCTGGCAACCGGATCGCTCTCTGGGCCGGCGTACCAGAGAGCGAGCGAGGGAGGCGAGGAGTAGGTGTGTTACTATCCTCTCGGTTGGTTAGTGCAATCATAGCGTACAAGGCGATCAACTCGAGGCTGCTATGGGTGCGCACCAAGCTGGGGATAACAAGAGTTTTGTTGTTAGCAGCGTATTAGCCGGTATCCTCAGCTCCATTATGCGAACTCGTGATGCACTGGTAAGGCAGCGGGAGCAGATGGAGTTACTGCCGAGATGATGAACGGAACAGAAAAGTATGATTGATCTATTCCTAGTGGATCAGCGTATTCGTAGCCAAGTTATGGACACGCGAGTGTTTAGGGGTGCTGAATTGGGGATAGACCATTATCTAGTCACGGCTAGAATAAGGGGTCTGTTCACAGGTTGGCGCAGCCGCACTGGTTGTCCAAGTTTGGCACCGATTCATCGCATAAGAAGCTGGAAGCTTCAAGATCCACCGATCAAATTCAAATTCAAATTCAAAATATTCTTTATTCAAATAAGCTTTAGCAAGCACTTTTGAATCGTCACAACATAAAATTACCACCGGCTCGGAATGCAGTTCTGCTGAGAAGAGCCGGCAAGATCAGAGAGAAATATCAAGAAATAGTTTCCAAAAAGTTAGACAGCTGCGAATCTGGAAGTGTGCTGTAAAAATATCGAAGGATGCTGGCAGAACCTAAGGAATTGTATGACGGAAGTAGCGGCAGAGATATGTGGTAAAGGGAAAAGAGGCTTAAACAAAAAGCGAGATGAATGGTGGGATGATGAAGTGAAAGATGCAGTAGGAAAAAAGATGAAAGCATAGCAGGATTATTAAGTCTCGGGTAAGGACAAAAGCATGAGAGAGATAAAAAAGAAAGAGTATAAGCTGCAAAAACAGAAAACGAAAGCACTGATAAAGATGAAGCGTGAAAACTGAGAAAGAAAGAAATGAAAGGTTAACGAACAACTTTCGGGAAAACACAAAGCTTTTCTGGCGAGAAGTGAGTGGTTCCCGGAGTTGCTCGCTAACCTGTAGTATGAAAGGGGTGCTTTCGAAAGACGGTGAACTTTTAACTGAACAACCACAGGTTTTGCAGCGATGGGCGGAATTTTACAAGGAGATGTATGAATGTGATGACGCCTCTGCCTCAAATAACAGCGAAACGCTGAGTCTTGATGTAGTGGATGGCGAAATCAGTATGAAAAAAGTTGAGAGTGCCATACGAAGTTTGAAATGTGGTAAAGCAGCGGGAGCAGATGGAGTTACTGCCGAGATGATCATTATGGTGGGCCAGGCGTTTTGGACCTGTTCTGGTTTTTATGCAATTTATGCTAGAAATCGGGGGAGGTCTCAAACGATTGGCGACGTGCAGTCATCGTGCCTTTGTATAAAGGCAAAGGTTCACAGATAGATTGCGCAAGCTATAGGGCTATCAATTTGATTAGCTTAGGTAGTAAAGTTTATGCTAAAATATTAGCGAGAAGAATGCAAGAAAGATTCGAAAGGCTGTTGTGGGAGGCCCAGGGAGGCTTTAGACCTGGAAGAGGGTGTATGGATCAGATCTTTTCCCTCCGCATGATCACAGAGAAATTTTTGGCAATAAACCAAAAACTTTTCTGTGCTTTTGTACACTTGGAAAACGCGTTTGACAGGATTGTAAGAAAATGATTATAGGATATACTGCCCCGGTACAATGGGAGCGGACCCTTGCAACAGGCTGTCACTTAGCCTGTGTGCAAGTAGGAGCTGGCATTTTGCCTTGGTTTGACATCCAATCGGGTGTTAAACAAGGTTGCGCCATGTCAGCTTGGTTGTTCAATTTGTATTTGGACAGCTGTCTTCATGGAGTGAGACAAAGTGAAATGGGAGTGAAAGTAGGTACCTTGAATATAAATTGCCTGCTTTACACAGATGATGCAGTGCTTATTGCATCATCAGAAAGCTCAGTTAGAGGCGTTGGTTACCACTCTGAAAGAAGGATGTGCAAAAAATGCTCTGAGCCTAAATGCGAATAAGACGAAGGTTCTGATATTTGAAAGAAATGAAGAAAGGACAGCATGCAAGATCAGTGTAAATGATACGATATTAGAACAAGTGAAAGAGGTAGTATATCTGGGAAGTGTTTTATAGCAGAGACGAAAGATACGAAATGGATGTGGAAAAGGCGTATTGCTGCCGGTAACAGAGTTAACGGGGCCTTAGCTGCATTGTTGAGACGGCGAAACGTCAGCATAGCTGCGCGTTTGGCCGTACACAATGCAGTGTTGGTACCGACACTGTTATACGGCAGCAAAACGTGGGTATTACAGAAGAAGAATGTAAGAAAAATGAATACTGTAGAGATGCGATCTCTTCGTCGGATATGCTGAGTCAGTTTAGTTGATCGCATACCCAATGAAGAGATACACAGAATGGTAGGTACTAACGTGAGAATAAAGAAGAACGTGCTCAGGTGGTTTTCGCACATCGAGCGAATGAGTGAAGAAAGAATGGTAAAAAAGATTTATGAAGGAAAAGTGACTGGTAAGAGAGGGAGGGGGAGACCTCGGTTGACCTTCGAAAACACAGTATCGACGATACTGGAAGAAGGTCACGTAAAAAGCATGAGGACCCCCCGGAGGGCATGTATGAAAAGGCTGATAACAGTGGACGAGGCGAAAGAGGTATGCCGAGACCGTAGCGTTTGGCGCTCCGTTCTCCCTGCCTACCCCGCTAGGGATATAGCGTAAAAATAAGTAAAGTAAGTAAGTATTATCTGAGTTTACCTAAAATACTCTATCGCTGGTTAAAGACTCGATTTCTGCTTAAAATGTATGTGTTCTATATAGTATAAAGACAGATATATTACAGATATATAAAAAATCACATGTACCTAATTTATGAGGTACAGTACGACCGATATGTCGTGGCCGCATTGAAGTTGAACATTTAACACATTAGGTAAAAAAAATCTAAAACGAGAAAAATAAATCGAATCGATGCAGCCATTAACATCTAACAGTACGGTTTTGGTCACAACTAATACTGCATGCTCTGATGTGTAAGGTTCCATTCTTACCCAAGGAAATGAAATATTTAATATTTTCTTGTCTTCGAAAGTTACCTATACTGTAATGTGCCTGCAGCGAAAGTAGAGAACAGAATATCTTAAATTAGATATTCTGTGGTGTTAGGTGTCACCGAGTACTGGAACACGCAATAACTTAAAAACCGGGCGGTGCGTGAAGAATGCAGCCTCTTAGCACTTGGTTCCCTCTGCCTACCTGGTTATGCGCTGCATAACGTGAAGCTACAAAAAAGAACACTGAAGCATATCGGTTAGGCGGCCTTGACTTTTCATTAATTTATATAATTTAACGAGTGTATGTAACGTAACCGTCGATTTGTAACATTTCGACAAAGTTATTTAATTAGTTATTTGATGTAGGTTGTGTTAGTAGATCCCTTCTGTTTATACTACGGATTGTAAATTATTGGTTTATTTAAAGACACACTCGTAGGTATAAGTTTATCATATCCCTTCATAAGGCCAGTGTATTGGGTCACTTTCTGACTGTAAGCATGATGGTAGTGAGTTCGATACATACCCAGAAAATTATTCTCTATTCTTATCCCTACTCTGTAGACAACGTCCGGCGCTACGTTCTGGTATCCTGATGCGTAATTGAAAATTACCACCTATATAAGTGAATGAATAGACCTCCGGTACATTACATATTTTTAAGATACAGTTAAACCTATACACTCTTTGTTTTTATAATATTAAAGCAAGGAAAGCATCCATCGTGATCGGATCTTACAAATTAAATTTCTGTTGAAGATTATTTTAAAATTTAAAATAAGGCCACTCACATACACTTTTATATTAAAACGTTATTGCGTAATAATAAGAGGCATAATTGGACATTTTTTAAATTACTACAGCGCTCTATAAGAATCGAGAGTTGCAAGAAATATGTTTATACGTTTAAAAAGAGATCCATTATTTAATTAGATTTCGCAATAGAATTTTTTGTTGTATTGTTAAATACCGTAACTTTCCCCACGATACTTATTTACTCGTGTCTAATCGAAAGCAATAATGCACTGTATTATTTTACCTTCACGCTCTATTTCATACATCATAGGGGTAGGCAGAGGGATCTTGAGAACTTATGTTAAGAAACTTCCTTACGTTCTCTAGTTTCATGCGAATTTAAAGCATAGTGTGTTGAGTGGCCTTTGCCTTGTGTCCAGAGCAAAGACAAAGAAAATATTAAATAACTAGCTTTTGCCCGCGACTTCGTCCGCGTTTCCGTCGTTTTTCGAAAAAAAATTAGCAGATGTCCTCCCTCATAGTTTTGACGTAACAGGCAGATTCACTTTCGTATTTTAGAAGGGCAATAGTAATATAATATGCCAATCCACAAAACTGTTGAAAAATATAAGTAACCGCAGAATATTATAATATACCCACGCTATACCCACGACTCGGTCAGCGTGTAACTCCTTGTTTTTTATTAAGATAATATATTGCTAATATTTTTAGATCAAATTAAAATGTTTCAGCGCAAAGCTTCTGGGTAGACTATGTTAAGAGTCGACCCGTCCGGCACGTAAAGATTCCTAGAATTGCTAACCCGGGAAAGAGCGACGTATAATTGACCATGCGAGAAACAGCTAACACCGAGATCTACTCCAGCAACACGAAAAGTCTGCCCTTGAGCTTTATTGATAGTCATGGCATAGCACACAGATACTGGGAATTGCGTTCTTTTAAATTGGAATGGAAAATTATTTGGTATTATGGGAATTCTGGGAATAAAGACAGTTTCTCCTGCACCGCAACCTGTTAAAATTTGAGCCTCGATTACATTTTGTTGCAACTGGGTTATTTTTAGCCGAGTTCCATTGTAAAGTTGAGGTGGTCTTAAATTTTGGAGCAGAATTATCGGTATGCCAATTTTTAAACAAATTATATGAGAAGGTAGTCCAGGCATACTTAAAGAATTTAAAAATTCTATCGGGTAATTAGTGGCTTCTTGTTCATCAACCATTCTATTTATTGAACTATAAACTTTGCTTTCTCCCTGTATATTAGACAGTATTTTATTTTTACTATGTTTTAAAGTGTTATTCCACACTTAGGACAGAAAATACTAAACTTAAATTTAAAAAGCGTATAAAAAATTTTTTTCCTGCTTCGTTCAAAAATTTTTATACGCTTTTTAAATTTAAGTTCAGTATTTTATTATTAATTTCAGATGCCTGGTCATTGCGAGGAGTCAAAATGGACCTTTCGCAAAGCCAAGAATTGTCCCTATTTAATATAATTGTTATGTCACCGTAAACCGAAGATATAAGATGTTGTTGGGATTGCACTATACAACATAACTCAGGTGTCAGAATAAGTTTTCCTTGGTGTAGTTGTGGATAGGTACCTTCACCAATCTTCAATAATGTATCAGAAAATTCACGATTATCTGCGTTGTCTCCAGTTCTCACTCGCATATTTATAGTCAAATGCACCGATTGTATATCACGCCACAAATAAGAGCTTTTCAGGCAAGCCCTAATCTCATCAGCTCGGGTTCCCCGTGGTATTACCGATAAGGTTTGTCGGAAATCACCACAAAATAAAACCGTAATACCGCCCATTGGTCGATCATTTTGTCTTATGTCCCTTAGAGTTCTGTCTACTGCTTCTACTCCTTTTCGATGGGCCATCGTACATTCATCCCATACGATTAAATTACACTCACGCAATACCTTAGCTTTGTCGCTATTTCTTGAAATACTACAGGTTGGACTTTCCGTGCGATCTAAATCAATTGGTATGTTAAACATAGTGTGAGCAGTCTTACCTCCTGGTAGCAATGTTGCAGCTATACCTGATGAAGCCACGGCAAGAGCGATTTTACGCTGATTTCGAACATAAGCTAATATTAATTTAGTCAAAAAAGTTTTCCCAGTTCCTCCAGGTGCATCTAAAAACCATATTGTTCCTAAATTATTCTGCACACTCTCGCACACGCGATTATAGACTAAGCGTTGTTCTGCAGTCATCATTGGGACACCGTTTTCTAATGTTACCAGCAGTTCCATTGGGTTGTAACCAATCTCTGCGGAATATTTCCTATTGGTAACCTCTCCGACTGAGGTTGGCGTTGGCAAACCATATTCACAAAGTGATTTACCGCCTACTGCTGTTAAGTCTTCCTAAAGAGCTAATAAGCACTGATTTATAGCCAGATCTCGAAAATTATCATTAGTTGCGCCTTCATTATTGTGAGATAAATTCCGAAGAAAGTCTTCTGCAAATTTTTCTTTATATTTTTCCCATAATTGGACAGGATCAGATAAATTACAAAATGTGAGTAATGTTACAAATAAATGGCGTAACCGTCGTGGATTATCACTAACACAGGATTCTGCTAAAGCGTCATCCCAATGTTGACCATTTTCAAGCAAATGACGCGCTTGGCAAGCTGCATGATAAGTTGGATAAACAACATCGTCTACTTTTCTCAAATCTATAAATGATGTTGGTCCTCGCACTGTATGTAATAATAATCTCAAATAAAAACACTCTGCGTTATTAGAATGAACAGTATACACTCTACCAAGAACATGTTCTTTGAAAATACCTGTCTCGCCATCTACAGGCCTGCCTCGGCGTCTACGGTTAAAGACACCTCGTTGTTTATCGTAGGTATAATACGATGGAACTTCTTCATACAAAAGAGACTTTGCGAAATTATCAGTTTGGCAAAGTCGATGCCAATAAAGTTGTTTGTCTAGGGTTCTCTAATCGTTCTGTAACATTTTCGGCGTTAAAATATATACGTTGACCGCCTTCCAGATGAACATCCAGATGGGTCACAGGTGGATATCTTTCGTGAATATTAAAACTTAAGATCCGCCACACAGCTTCTGAAGAGCTGATATATCTGCCTGACTGAAATCTAGTAACTTCATCATGTTCATTTCTTAACGCAAACGTAGCTTGGTCACTGCCCTTGTTAATGTACTTACAAATATATTTAATTGACTCTACACTATTACACATTTCTACATTTATGTGAGCTTGAAATGCTCTGGACAATACAGGCGAATACGGAACGACCCACCTATTATCTAAAGTAACCTGTTGTCCAGACATTCGCTTTTCAACAGTAAAACCACCATTGTCTCTTGAACGGCGACGATATAATGGGTATCCATCATGTCCTGTTACAGTTTCATCCACTAATGCTTTTGGATACCTTTTAGTGCAACGACCGTCTTGCATGCAAGGAGCATTTGCGTTAAATGCACCACATGGACCATGTATCATATGAGTTTTAACAATGTCGTATAACAGGGGATCTGCAGTCGGATCTGGAATTTCAGCACTGATTAATCTGTCTACATTATTAGGTCGAACCTTATCTTTTAACCAAAGCAAGATATGTGCGTGAGGTAAGCCGCGTTTTTGCCACTCAACACTATACATATAACACAATACTTCTCCAAAAATGTTATCTTTGGTAAGAAGTTCTATCATTGATTTTAATTTTAAATGAAACACTCTTGCAATAATATCATGGCGGTCATGCGGTGCCTGACCCTCAAGAAGCTCCCGAGTGATTTCATCCCACTTGGGATTGGTAGTTACAGTAACAAATAAGTCGGGACGTCCATATTTTCTTACGTAACAAAAAGCGTCTTGAGTACGTTCATGCATGTAGCGTGGACCACCAGTAAAAGAAGAGGGTAAAATAACTAAACGACCCATATTCACAGTATCGTTATCTTGCTGCATGGCATCGCGAAGGTGCACGTATTCTTCAGCGCGCAGCTGCCTTTGATTAGATCGTATATAAACTAATCTTTCGGTTTCAATTTTTGCGTACATGTCAACAATAAACTGATTAAATAAGCCACGAAAACGTTGAAAGTATACCAATCTATTCCGTCTCACTTGCAGGTGGTAACAATAAAATTGAAGGCATGACACCTTTTTATTATAATTAGGTGCGCCTGTGCGCGGATCGGTTTGGTATACAGCGAAATTATAACCATCTTCCCCTCGACAGTATATCATAGGATATTGCAAACTGTCGTAAGCCCTGTGGGTTTCGAAAATACGTTGCAAACGATTGTCTCTGGAACGTATAACGATATCACGCCTATCACATTCCTGGTCGACCAGTACTACAGCAACTTCATTCGTGGATGGAACGTTATGACGCCCAGGGTGTTCCTGAGTTGGACGCTTATCGGCATTTATAACAATTTTATAATTGTTATTACCATCTTGAGAAAGGGCTTCTAATGCCGATTTAAAACTGCATACGTACGAATTAACCTGATGTAACATGTTCTGAAGTTGTGAAATGAGTTCAGTATTTAAATTCGGAAAATATTGATTTCTTATATTCGACTGTTCGTTGTAATCGGATACAAAATATATTTGAAGAAATTTAGGTTGTTCTTCAGGCAAAAGGGACCCTATCAAATGGTAAACCTGACCTTGTACCTTAAAAGTAGGCATGAAAGGGCCTTCTGAGATTTGTTTAGCACCAAAGGATGTCATTTGGAATGCACTATTATAAGTGCGAATATTATCTAAAAACTGTTTGGATAGCAAATGTTCCCCTAAAAGTAGTGATTTTAAAGGTTCCGGTGGATCTTCGAACGAAGGCAAATTTATTTTACCTCCAGAACAACAGAAACCAGCAGACTCCTTCCTCCACTTCGAAGCATTACAAAAGGAACATACTAGGTTCATATCGCCTATTTCAGAAGATGATCTGTAATCAATTGTGAGGTTATAAGCAAACCCACTTTTATATTTATCGGACCACGCCACCGAATTTGTAGATTGATCTACCACGTGTATATCTAAGTCATTAAGACCATGTCGAAATCTATCTGCAGTAAGACGGGCCTCTCGCTGTTCTTCTGTTTCAAGCGACCGAATATTTTCAATTCTTAATCTTTCATTAGATAAAGTAATCAATTGTTCTTGTCTCAAAGAATTGTAATAATCGCGTCCCGACTCTAGTCGTTGTTCATGCTCATGTTCATCTTCAAGAGATCGAATCATGTTATGGTGCGCCCTATCATTTGTCAAACGGTCTTGATATTGAGTAAAAGTTTCAGATTCTCGAGATAAAATATGACGTTCGCGATCAGCTGTAAGCCGTAATTCCCTCTCAGTGAAGGTTTCGGACTCGCGAGATAAAATATGACGTTCGCGGTCAGCTGTAAGCCGTAATTCCCTCTCAGTGAAGGTTTCGGACTCGCGAGATAAAATATGACGTTCGCGGTCAGCTGTAAGCCGTAATTCCCTCTCAGTGAAGGTTTCGGACTCGCGAGATAAAATATGACGTTCGCGGTCAGCTGTAAGCCGTAATTCCCTCTCAGTGAAGGTTTCAGACTCGCGAGATAATGTATGCCGTTCGCGGTCAGCTGTGAGTCGCAATTCTCGTTGTAAAGCAGTTTCAGCTTCTCGGGATAACGCATGTTGTTCCCGGTCAATGGAACGCCTTAGCTCTCGTTGAGAAGAGCTTTGAGAAGCCCGTGTTGTAGCTCGTCTCGCTCTTTCAGCTGCTGATCGCATCTCTCTTTCTGGAGAGCTTTCATTAGCTCGAGATGTTGAGGCACTAACTCTCATAGAGTTTAACCGATGTGCTCTTTCCTCTTCCGATTCTTGAGAACGCGTCATTCTCATTCTCCTAGCTTGACTCGAAGTTCGAGATAAAGATGGTCGTTTTTTAGGTGGCATCGTTTATTTTATTTTTAATGGACGGTAACTTAAATTCTATTTAGTTACCCAACAAAAAACTTACGTCAGAGGTCCTAACTATAGCTAAGTATATAATAAATAGAATATAAATCTAAGTGCCTATTAAAACTAAAATAATATTCTAATCGAATTATAAATATGTACGTAGGTACCTACAAATTACAAAAGAATAAAAAATGAAAATAAAGCTATACTTAATGCGTGTGCAATACTATCTACACTTACCTACTTCACTTAAAAATGAATAATAAGAAATACCTACAACTACTGTAATTAATCAAAGTACCTATGCTAATACAAAAAAAACTATAGATGTTCTAAGTACAGCTGCTATATAATATAAAAATATAAATCTAAGTGCCTATTTAAACTTAAATACCTAATATTCTAATAGAATTAAACTAAGAAATATGTACCTACCTACCTACAACTTAGGTACAAAAAAAAAAAGAAATGAAAATAAACCTAAAACACGTGTGCAGTATAGGTAGATAGTAGGCAATATCTACCTATACCTACGTCACTTAAAAATAAATAAAAAATACCTATGAATACTATAATTAATAAAAGTACCTACCTACGCTTTTATCTACTCAATACAAAAAAAACTAAACATAAAATGCCCAAAACTAACCTATCAGTAACTAAAAATCTAACAATAATCTAATCTATCTATCTATTATCTAATCTAAAAATCGAATCTAAATCTACTTAAAAAGAAATAAAATAGGAACTATTAATAGTTAAGAATTTAAACAAAACTAAAACTAATTTAGAAAAAAACAACAAAAGAAATTAAAATAAACTATTTAAAGACAAAAAGTCGCGCTGATAAGCACGGTTTATAAAATAACAATTATTGTCTGTCAATAAAGTTCAACACTCTGAACGCATCAACAGCCAAATATTGAATGACACTTGCGCATTTTTTTGTTGTCTTCCATCCTGCCCTTCAGCAGGGGATCGGACTCAGGGCTTATGGGGCTCTTCCGATGTATCAAACTCCGCCCATTGCTATGGGCGCGTCTTTGGGTTGGGCAATGCCCGGTGGGATTACAAACACCTGCGTTTGGGGTCGCAGGTGTAGGGGATAGAGATTCTAGTGATGGGACGAGCTATAAGCCACCTGGGCGGTCAGCCCAGCCGGGTGAGACCCCCAGTTGCCCGGGGGAGGCCCAGCTTAAGCGACCAGCGACCGAGGTGGCAGCTCAGGAGTCGGATTCGGGAGAGGAGATGAGATCACGGGGGAGACGCCTGGCGTCTGGCGGTCTTGTATGCCACGGTGCGATGTCTATTAGGTGTGGGTGGTCCGATGCATCGGCGCGGCGGAACGCGTTGAACGCTAGCCGGCCGATGTGTTCCTCCAGGCTTTCCATCTTCATGTCGCGATGCAATGTTGCATTGCGCACGAAGTATGGAGCCTGGGTCACTCGCCGGAGGGCGAGGTTCTGGACCACCTGGAGCATCTTCTTTTGACGTGGGCTCAGGAGGGCGTACCACGCTGGGGAAGCGTACGTGAGATGTGGTCTCACGTACGACTTATATAGTGCCAGTTTGGTGCGTAGCAGCATCTTTGCACGAAACAGCGGGCGAAGCAGCTTTAAGGCTACACGTCCCGCGTCTGTGGCCTTCTTCACCTGGGCAGTCATCGTAAGGCGGCGGTCAATGGCAACACCGAGGTAAACAATGGTCTTGTTCCAGGGGACCTGCTGACCCTGCACGCTGAGCGGAGGAGGCTCTCGGCGATGAGCGCCGAAGGCAATGGCTTGCGTCTTCTTTATGTTGAGCGCCAGCCTCCACTCCGCCAGCCAGGCGGGTAGCAGGTCGAGGGCGCGCTGGAGCTTCGTGGCTGCATGCTTCGTGTTGAGCGACTTGGCTAATAAGGCGATGTCGTCGGCGTAGAGGGCTAGTGTGCTATCCGGCCCCACCGGGATGTCGTCAGTGAATAGCGCGTAGAGCGCCGGGGACAGGATGCTGCCCTGGGGAACTCCGGCGCCTATAGGGTGGCTGCATGATACCGCACTCTCCACCCTAACGGCGAAGGTCCTGCCGCTGAGGAAGTTGGCGAGGACGGCGGTGATGTGGTGTGGGACTCCTGCACTGAGTACTTTATGCAGGAGTCCAGGATGCCAGACCCTGTCAAAGGCACTGGCGACGTCGAGGAAGGCTGCTACTGCACTCTCCTTCCTGTTGGCGGCTGCTGCGACGTAGTGCACTACTCTGGCCACTTGCGTCATCATTAGCTTTCTTCTCTCATCCCCCCGAGGGGGGAGAGGGGAGACGGTACCAGGGCAGAACCCCCTGACCGTGGTTTCTATCTCCGCCCATAAACATGGGCGCGTCCTTGGGATGGGCCTAGGCCCTAAGAGGTTGTCCTATTTGGGACTGGGAAAAGGAAATAGGAGGATGAGCTGCGTGCAGCTTGGGCGGTCAGCCTAGCCAGGTGAGACCCCTGGTAACCCAGAGGAGGCCCGGCTTAGGCGACCAGCGACCGGGGCTGCAGCTCAGGAGTCGGAAGTGGAAAGGATGTCCCTTGGTAGCTTTTTCGAGTCAGGGGGTCGTGAGTGCCACGGCGCTATGTCCCGGACATGTGGAAAATCCGAGATGTCAGCTCGGTGAAAGGCGCGAGCTGCAAGTTGGACAATATGTTGTTCCAGCGTCTCGACGCGGAGATCGCGCTGTATGGTGGCGTTCCTCACGTAACGAGGTGCTCGGACAGCATACCGGAGCGCAACATTCTGGGTGATCTGGAGCAAGCGGCGTTGGTTGGCGCTGGTAAGTGCATACCAAGCCGGTGAGGCGTACGTCAGGTGCGGCCTAACGTACGCTTTATAGATCGCAATTTTAGTGCGTAGAGGGAGGCGGGAGCGAAGAACAGGTCGCAGGAGGTTGAGGGCAACCCTAGCGGCGTTTCTTGCTTTTTTCACCTGAGCCGTCATACGCAGGTGTCGGTCTATAACGATACCCAGGTATGTTGCGGTCGGGGTCCAGGTGATGCGTCTTCCTTGAAGGATTAGCGGAGGAGGGAGCTTCCTGTGGCCTCCAAACACTATGGCTTGGGTCTTGTCCACGTTCAGCGTCAACCTCCACTCCGCCAGCCAGTCCGGGAGTAGATCCAGGGCACGCTGTAGCTTAATTGCAGCGTGTGACGGGTTCAGTGACTTCACCAGGAGCGCGATGTCGTCAGCGTAGAGCGCCAACACTGCGCTCTGGTGAAGTGGTATGTCATTCGTGAAGATATTATATAAAACGGGCGAGAGCGTGCTTCCCTGAGGGACGCCCGCTTTGATTTGGCGGCTGTCTGAGATGACGCCGTCCACCCTTACCCGAAAGGTCCTGCCGCGGAGGAAACCGTCAAGGAGCCTTAGAATGTGGTGTGGGACACCGGCGCGGGCAACCTTCCACAGTAGCCCGTCGTGCCAGACACGGTCGAATGCGCTGGCCACGTCGAGGAAGAGGGCTGCTGCTACCTCCTTCTTGTTGGCTGCAGAGGCTGCGTAATGGACCACTCTCGCAATCTGCAGCGTCGTAGAGTGGCCCTGGCGGAATCCAAATTGTTCGGGTCGTAGCCGTGAGTTCTCGAGGATTGAGGGGAGAATCAGCTTCTCAAGCAGCTTTGAGATTGCGCTGAGAAGAGTGATCGGGCGGTAGCCGGATGGCTGCCTGAAGTCCTTGCCTTGCTTCGGAATCGCAATGACAAGTCCTTCCTTCCACGCCTGGGGAAAATACCCTAGACGTAGGATCCCATTGAACAGCCTGGTCAGGGCTGCTATTGTCCTCATCGGGAGATGCCGGAGCGCACCATTGGTAACTCCATCGATCCCCGGGGCTTTTCTCGGCTTCAGTGAGGAAATTGCCCTCTTGATGCTCGATGGGGATATAAACGGCGGCAGTGGTGATGGGGAAGGCGGGTTTGTGATTTGGTTGATCACCTCAGTCTCGACTACTGCATGGTGATTTGGGCGTAGGCTGGGATTCGGCTGGAAATGATATTCCAGGTGGTCTGCCAGAATGCTGGCCCTGTCCTGGGGATCATATCGCAGCGAGCCATCTGCGTGGTACAGTGGTCGGAGCGGTGGCGCCTTTTTGGTCATTAGACGGCACAGCTTGTTGAGGGAAGATTGATCCTCGCTGGCTTCGGCAATCCTCTCATTCCATCTTTCGACGGCGGATGACTCCAACTCCAAGCGAATGCGCTCGACCATGCCATTCAGCTTGGTTTTGGTAGCCGGGTCCCGGTTTTTCTGCCACTCTTTGCGAGTCTTCCTCTTCTCGGCGATAAGGGCCGAGACTCGCCTTGGTAGCGGGGGGAGTTTTCTTGTGTTGGTGGGAGCCGTGGCTTCCACCATGGCCTCCTGCATTGCCGTCGTGAGGCCCGTCACTAGTCGGTCTATACTAGGAGGGTCGTTCAGCGGCTCGATGCGAAGTGGGGTTCTCTCATTCATTATGGCCTCAAAAAGGGGCCAATGTATCAGGCCTCTTGTAGGTAGGCCGATGGCCGCAGCGGGACGTTCCGGAATAGTGACCAGAACTGGTAAGTGGTCAGAGCCGTAGGCGTCAGGCAGTGTCTCGAGTGTCACCGATTTGGCATCAAGTCCCCGGTGCACCACTAGGTCGATGGTGCTGGGGAAATGTGTGCTTACATGGGAGTAGTGGGTCGGTTCATCTGGACCCTCCACTACATACCCATGCCTATCGGCGTCTTCAAACAGCTTGCGTCCGTTGCGGCAGGATGAGCGGCATCTCCAGGCCGGGTGGTGAGCATTCCAGTCCCCGGCGGCTATGGTTGGAATTGTGCTGGCCAGCATCTTCTTCACCTCAGCAATGGACAGGGTAGAGGATGGAGGGCGATAGACTGCGTAGAGGCGCAGCAGTCCTTCGCCTTGGCGGATCTCAACCCCCAGAGACTGGAACGACTGAGGGTTTAGGTTTGGCAGAGGCTGATGGATGATATTGCGCCTCACCGCAATCAGGAGGCCTCTGTATGGGAAGCCTGCAGGGGCGTCTAGACGAATGATTTGGTAGCCCGGTAGGCTGATTGGATCTTGCTCTGTCATATGGGTCTCATTAATTAAAGCCACATCGATATTTTGCTGCCTGAGGAGGAGACGAAGAAAGTGGCGTTTGTTTCTCAGGCCGGCGGCATTCCAAAACAAAATTCTGGCTTCAGACATGTTTAATGAGATTTGTCATACCCTGCAACACAACATCGACAGGGTCTCGACCTTCCCTCAAGGCCAGGAGTACTTCCTTGAGGGTGTCGAGTGCCCTGTCCAACGTTGATTCGTGGGCCTGTGGCTGGTTGGTGCTGGCGGCGGCCGTGGCTGCTGCAGCTGGAACGGGCATCGATGGTGCAGGGGGTGAACTCTTCTTCTTCTTATTCTTTCCCCTTTTCTTGCTAGGCCTACGTGCACCAGCTGGCCTGCCACCCCTTTCGGTAGGTGGGTTGGCAGCGGCCATCAGTGAGTGGGCCTGAGCATCGGCAGGAACAATGTTCGGAGCCACCGGAGCTGTCGATGTTGGAGGTCGCGTAGCCTTTGTGAGGGCGACGGTACCTGCCCTCTTGTTTCGTAGTTCTCGTTTGTATTGGGCACAGGCTGTATGATTGGCCGGATGAGGGCCGCCGCAGTTTGCGCATGTGGCAGGAGTCTCTAGTGGGCGAGGGCACTCGCGCGCAAAGTGCTCTTCGCCACACCTAACGCATGCGAGACGTCGGTGGCAGCCGTGGCTAGAGTGGCGGAAGGCCTGGCAGCGATGACACTGCGCGGGCCCCCTCTTACTCCGCCACGGTTCAACCTTAACGCCTGGCATGTACAAGAGTTCCTTAATCTCATATATGCCCGGGATGAGATTTGGCGTGTTCGCGAGGATGGCAAGAAATATGCACCCCGGCCTGCCCTTCCTTGCTCTAATGGGGCGGACGTACTCTGGCTGATAGCCCATTTCCGTCAAAGCCTCCATTATTTCCTCCGGCTCAGTAGTAACTGGCAGACCTCTGATCGCCACTTTTCGGCTTATCTCCGAAGGCAACGAGTAAGAAAACCAGGATATCTTTTCGGTCCTCTCAAGCTCCGAGAGGTACCGTTGGATGATCCTATATTCATCCTCGGAACCTGGGGTGAAGCGCACCCCCCTACCGTAGGGGCGCGCATTTGGTGCGTGGCCCAGCCGCTCCCTAAGCGACTTGAAGTGAGTCGCCCAGTTGGGCAGGGTTTCCACAATCAGTGGTGGGTAGCGGGGGTTCGGTGCATCGGCTGCTGGTGTTGTCGTTGCAGGGCCTAGGGAATGAGCATTGGACACATCCTGGGCCGCTCGGCTAGGTTTTGCATCTCGTAGCGCGTCAGCGAAGGTGATGGTGCCGGTCTCGGTGGATCTGGCGATGGTGGTGTTGGGTGTCAAGGACGTCGTCGTCGTGGGTCGAGGAAGTCCGGAAGCGGCTGTCGGGCCCTCCGCCCCACGTTGACTACCGAGCCGGGGGTCGGGTTGGGCCAAAGGGCGCTGTTGCGCGCAGTGCCTCTTTGGCTCGTCCTCGGGGGTCTTGTCTGTAGGTCTCGGTCTCCTTGTGGGTGTCATCATGATTATTGGGGGGGGCCACCCGATTGCGGCGGTGGCCTCCGCGCGGTCGAGCTCTCTGCTCTGGTCGTTAAGAAACATGCTAATATGTTGCAATAACGGACCAGACAGGGCTCCGCGCTGCTGCAGTTCCGCCACAACAAGCATGTCAGAATGCAGCTGCGTGCGCGGAGACAGCACGGTATCCAAGCGGGGTGGTGCAGAGGGGGACCTCTTGGGTCTGGGTTGATTTCTTGCAGCGTCTCGAGAGAGGCGCTGTATCGGGATAGGAGTCTCTTCCAACTCTCCTCTTTTTTCCGTCCATGGGACGTCAGGCGCGGCTAGAAGGAGGCCGGATTCATCGGAAGGGCGCGCGGTAACATCGCGTACCCCCGATGAGCGGCTGAATCCTTCCAGAGCACGTCCGGCCGTTGGGCGGTCAGGGGCGGGGGAGTTTAGTAGCGGCATACTGCGAGGTGTGGGATGCGGAGGGGGAGAAGCCATGGATATAGATTCCTCGGACTCTCCGGGGGCCGGGTATTCGCGGTGGCGCGAGCGAGATCGCTCCCGCTGCGCATCGCTGCGTCCGCTCATGGTGGAGCAAGCGAAGTCAATGGTGGTGCCCGCACTCGGCAGTCATCGGTCCTCACCGGCGAAGCTCGGCTTACGTCGAAACCTCTCGGCTGGGACCGGACGATCGTGGGGCGCGACGCGCGGGGCGACGCGGAATGCGACTCAAGCGCACGGAGGCGCCGGCAAAACTCAACGAAGATTTGGACTACAAATATTGATGAATTTTTAATTGCGACAAATTTGACTCGTGCCGGACAGAACGGCGGGCAAACAATCCTGGACACTTGCGCTCGCCTCCCGCCCCTTTTATACTCTGCCGCCGCGAGCCCCGTCGAGCGCGGCAACCGTTACGCAAAAATAATCCTTATAGCTTGATTCACTATTCACGCGCGATGTCTTGTTGGCGTATTTCATGTAAGTAAGTATAAGTTTGGTGTTTCTATACCGATTTCAATGATTCTTTTTTTATTGAATTGGTGCTAATGTTTATTTTTTTTTGAATTAGGAATGATGGTGAGCATTATTGGTTTTATAAACGTAAAAGTAAACAAATATAATAAGAAATCTCCGAACTGCTAAGCTATCGAGAGTTATGCGTGTTATTGTGAGTTAACTATAAAAGATAGATATATGCTGTCTTGGAATATTTTTCGTGTATTTTTATGTAGAATATTTCCGTTATACATAGTTTCTATGTAGCTCTAACCATTAAGGCTGCACACGCGACGGAAGCTTAAAAAATCAAGCAACTTCTCCCATTTTCTCAACATTTCCTTTCACTGCTCTGCTCCTATTCATTGTAGTGTGATGAAAAGTATACTATTACCTGCCCAGGAGTATAAAGAATAATTGTACTAAGTTTCGTTAAAATCCGTCGAGTAGTTTTTTTTTCTATAAATAACATACAAACAGACAGACAGACAAAAATTTTTTTAACTGCATTTTTGGCATCAGTATCGAACACTAATCACCCCCTGCTACTTATTTTGTAAATATATTTCATGTACAGAATTGACCTCTCTACAGATTTATTATAAGTATAGATTAATATCCTCGAGCGGGAATCGAACTCAAACCCTGTCCGGCTTACAGTACCACGACAGGCTTCACGTACTATAATAATTTTTTTTAAAGTTTAACAATCCATACATCAGTTATAAATGACGGCGTCATCGTCGGCGAATGATCGTCGTTACCGATGACATCAGCCACTGTAACTTAAGAAGGAAAAATGAAGCGTTATTAAAAAAACATTAAAATTCGCTTTACCTGTATGTGTGTGTATATGTGTGGGGTAATGAAGGAGAGCCACTTTCTAAGATTATGACGGAGTTTTCACCACTCCAACTCCTTAAATATCTTAAAAAAAATATTTTCAAAGTTAATAATATTGACATTCCCTTAAGTGGGAATCGAACGCACCTGATGGAATAAAAATGAATAAGGAGTGTACGATGTCTTCCAGGACGACTCTTCTTTTTGAATAAATAAAGAATAACATCTGTGAATGTCTCACATGAGAGGGTGTGACTCGTTGTGAGCCCATTTCTTCCTTAATTATCTTTATTACTTCACTTTTTTCCAAAGCCTACAATTTAGTGCTTCGATGTACTTATACATATATTTTCAATGACTTTTTTCCCGCAAATATTGGGACAAGCAGAAGAACTGTGCAGTAAACAAACTTCGTTCTCAATTTCGTACCGAATACTCGAGGCATAGCATGTAAAGTGACAGCACTCCACGCGTATTTCTTGTTTCCAGAGCAAGGCAGTGAACATAGTAATAGTAGTGGAAACCGAACCCGTAACCAACGCGTCCACAGTCCCACGCTATGCCATAGGTCCTCTACGCCCTCTAATTAGTTAACGTATTGAATATTTTCACAAGCAAAATTAAATTTCGACTCAGATTTGTCAATAGAATTATAAAGTTGACTGACCGTAAATTCAAGGTTGAAGCCTGAATTTTATCATTTCAAGTGACCTTTCTAGATTTATATAAATAAGATTTAACAAAAGACTGTGCACAAAAAATATTATGTGGGTATTTAAATAATATATAGAATATGTTTACTAAGTATGGAATAACTTAGGAAAGAGTCTGAGTCTATATATTATTTTAACACCCATATAATACTTTTGTTTAAATATAGTAAAATTATGTAGACTACAAGACCGTGAGACCCCCAGCAGAAGGGGTACAATAAGGGAAAGCGATGGAAGGAACGATATACTTAACTAATATATTTTCGGAAATTTTACTCTGTTTTGTCTAATAAAATATGTTAGCTAAGCTTAAACCTTAGTTGTGACCCAAATATATTTTTAAACTGACCGATCTGGGACTGATTGTTCACAATCAGAGTTTTTTAAATTTAAATTATTTCCACTTTCGTCTCAGAGACGAAACTAACCACAGTTTCAACTGCTTATTCTCTCCAACAGTAAGTAAGTAATATGACTATGAAATACACTGATCTACTTTCTTTCTTTATCCCCACGTTGTATCTATCTCGCATATCGTCAGATAAGCAGAGGGAACTTCGGAATCTACTGTAACACACACTCCGATCCTATTACGAGTAAGTCATGTATTGGATAGAGAAACTTAACACTGCGCCGCTTCTTTAAAAGAGAGAGAAAATGAAAATATAAAATATTTAATATCCTTGAGGAGGTCTCGAACTCACAAACTCTATTGTTTAACTTTATAGCTTGTACGCCTGCGCCAAAAAGTCCTTGATTATCGAGATTACCAATAATTCATAAGCAATTTCTCTTATTGACCTAACTAAGTATCGAGACTAACTATCTTGCAACTAGGTGAGTACTAGGTCGTCAGTAATTATGTATCGCTACGAACTGACCTTAGTATGATATTAATTATATTATTGTACGTGATGAACCCCGCCAGTCCGCGTAATTACTTTCAAAGTGCCTTTCTTTTATTATGAACTAGTCATTTATATCAATCTACGTGGAAGGTGCTTCTATACCCATTAATGTTCGTATTGTGTAAGTTATTAATGTGTGTTCTCATATTATATTTGTTCATTAATGTTAGTGCTGTAGAATATCCGCTTCGAAATTCTCTTTTTAAAGCTGGGGTAATTTCTTTACAATTTTATATAACAACAAAATATATAGTACATATTTTTTTTAGTTTCACGATGTACTCTACACATGAAAAGTAAAGCAGGGGAACTTGGGAACCTAGTGTTAAGACGCTCTGTACTGTATCCTACTTTCCACATAATTTATGACATTGCCTCTTGAGTGATAGAGGTCAACGTCACGCTCCATCTTGTACCAGAGCGAAGAAATAAAAATATTCAATGTTTCATATCGCGAAGTAGAACCCACAACTTGTCACGTTTACAGTCACATACTTGTGCTCCTATGCCATGACACGATAGAATTTTATATTTCAACTAAATATGTAGTAAATAAATATAACAAAATAATCTCTATATCAAGTAGAGTAACTTAACTCTGCGCATTGTCTAATTAAATTGCGGAATTTTTCATACTACTTACTTATATCCAAAATGAATTCAACAAAAATAAACTATTTAAGAAAGAATGATCATTTGTGCTCTTTTTTTAAAGCAACTTTTTTAAAACAAGAATGAACTAACAGCTTATATATTTTCCTTATGAAATATTTTACATTATTTTTTATACAGATACAGACATAAAAATATTATTTTATTTAAGAAACATGAAGACACAAGGTAAACTAGTGTCACTTGCGCTTTGCGTTTTTAAAACACAGTAAAATAAAAAATACAACGTCAACGCAAACGAACCTACTAATTACAATTAGTTGAAAATAAATAGTTTATTAAAATAAAAAACTTCATATTATTTTAAACATTTCTTTTAACAAAAATTAATGATTTGGGAACCAGTAAGTTATAAATACTGCCTTTGTGACGGAGGACACTTCTGTTAAAGTTGATCCTTTTTTACAAGTCCGCAGTATGTCGTTACAAAAGCTCCTCTCAACATCTCTCTCTCTCTACAGTGAAGTATCAGCGTGACACGGGTGAGGGTATCGGGTACGTGCCGGGGCCGGGGCGAGTGTGGGCTATCAACGGGGCGGCTGATTTGTGGTCCAAGCTTCAAGTGACCCGGCGTTACGAGGACGTTTAATAAAGAATTATTTGGATATTGAAACTGTATTTGTGGTGTTCATGTAACGTGTTAAGCTTTAATTGCTATGTGTTCTTTATATCTTTTTTTAATATATAATAAAATAATCAGCATCATATTAGTTTAAAGGCACTCGCGCGTGACTGTAAAAGCGATAGTTGTGGGTTCAGTCCCAACTGGGGGGAATAAAACATTGTTTTCTGCATACGCTGTATTGCGCTCACAGCGGGTAGTCAGAGCGAGCTCGGGAACCTAGGGTTAAGATATTCCATTCTTATTAAGATATTTACTTTCCTCACTTTCCACCGAATTCTTACAACGCCGCTCTTTGCCAGACAAAGAAATACAATAAAAATGTTTATTTTATTTCTCTGAATGGACATCGATCTCACTCATGATATGTTCAGTCAGACGCTCCGCCCTTGTACAACGACGGCCTTAATATTAATTTAACAAATAAGTCAAATCTTTCTACGAACAAGTCCTATATTTATTAATTGCTCGGCATTCATCGAAAACGAATTTATTATAGATAACGTTATTTACTCAATCATTGAAACTCATTTCAGAAGCTTCATTAATTAAGTACATATTTGCTTTAGACATTGTACAATCATTTAAAAGTTATTTATCGTCTTTCGAGGTTCGATTTCTTTTTTGTAAACTCCATAGAATTTGTGTTTGTAAATTTTATGTCGCGCTGTATTCCGCATAGAGCCAGGCATGCAGCAAGTGTTAAGACACTCCTTGTTCCTCAAAAAAAATTTTTTTTAAACTATATACCGCCTATGACAAAGGGAATTGACGACCCTATCGTAAATACTCCACATTCGCTTCCGGTCTCCGCTTTCCTCCGGCACCGTGTACGAGGCTTAACTCTACGCCTGGTGAAAATATTATTTATTAAGTCAGGAATGAATGAATTAATTATTTGACAAAAAATGTTTTTTTATTTGAATCAATAGTTCATGAGAGATGTTAAGAAAAAAAAATACTTTTATAATATTGTTATAGATATTTAAACTAATAATATAATCTGTCGTTGATCACAAGCGTCTTCATATCGTTATATTGTAGATGGACAGATTTGCTCTGTGAGCGACGAATTCCTTGTTACTTATTTCCCAAAACATTTTCTTTGTCTGTAATTACAAACGAAAAATCATTCAATTCGATTCAATATCTTTTAAGCGTTCAATCAAACGAACTATTTTACTTTAAAATACATATTAAGTTTAGATGTTCAATGAAAACAAGAATATGCCAGAAAGTAGTTAAAAATCTATGAGCTAGTAATATTTATAATCAAGTACTTTCACAATATGCCATGTAAAAGGGACTCTCGACCCTTATTGTGATGTAAACACAGCGACCGGGTTAGCTGCCAGTATGTGGGGCGATGAAGGGCGACAGGCTTGTACATCAAAAAGGATTAATGAATTCAATAAACATGCCGTCATAAATTTTGTGTACCTTTTGTCTTATTTACGTGGGGTTTTCGTTTACGTTAATTTGGTTTTTATGTCCCTTATAGATGTATCTTCACTAGCTGGTGATGGCAGATGCCCATATTATTACTGTTTTATTTAATATTAGTCTAAAGAACATTCTATTTTCCGTTTCTATGGAATCACTTGTAGGTACTATGCCTCCGCCAATATAATGTGTATGCAATTGAGAAAAATTAACGCTTAATGAATCCCATTGTTCTCAAATTTATCAAATCCTCATTATATTATACTGTTCAAGATCGCTTTAAAAAACCTGTTACTTGTTAATATATCTTTGTTCAGGACACAAGATATATTTATTGTATATTGCAGATATAATATATATTATATATTCTAGATATATACATCAGAAGAAATGAACCGGAAAATTAAATTGTTTACACGCATTAGCGAGTACTTTGATGAATCCAAACCAGCTTCACCACATGTTTGATAAATACACCAGTTTGAGGTTGACCTAAAAGATAAGCTATTTATCAGTCAACGAAAACTTAAAATTGAAGGAAAATAGAGTCAGAGAATCAGCATTGATATGTATATTGGAGTTAGAAACACTGAACCTAAAGATTAGATATTTCTATGAAATATTAATAATAATCTTGATTGTGAACGTTTGAGCGCATCTCGTCGCGCTGGATGTTACCTTTGATAGAGCTTCCACTGTCTTAACTCGCGTGATTGATAACGTTTGATTTACAAATGGCGGATCGGCACGGAGTTATAGTATGAGAGGTGATCGTATAAATTTAGTTTGGAGTGTATAACACAAGTTTTTTATAGATACATGTCGAAATGTAATTAAATTATAAATTCAATTATTTTAATGGGGACAATCACGTATAATTAGTTAAATATATTTCGGGTACCCCAACGTATTGAACACTTAGCCGTAACCTACGACTTTGTCTAAAAATAAAGTGACTTTATTGTCCGTTTGAAGATGTCGAGATGATTTTATACACATCACGTTGAATTATAAAGCTGTGATTAACTTTTGTCCAACTCATATCAAATGTTTACAGAAAAAGATTTTTTTTTAGCTTCACGCTGTATCCCGCACGAGGCAGGTAGGCAGAAGGAATCCGGGAACCTAGTGTCAAGACACTCCATTCCGCTTCCGTTCCCCACTTTCCGTCAAATTTGAGGCATTGCGTGTTGAGTGGCGGAACTCAACGCCGCGCTTTGCCTTATTACCAGAGCGAAGAAATGAAACATTAAATATTTTAATTGAAAATATTAAACATTTCATTTCCTCGACTGGGGATCGAACCCAGAACCTGTCGGTTACAGTCACACGCTTGTGCCGCTGCGCCACGACAGGCCTCAATTTTTCATAATCAGATAAAATAATTTTTATTCATATTATAATGTGAGTTCAGAGTTAGATTAACCGTTGCTCAGAAAAATTAAGTGAAATCACTTAATTTTTCTGAGCAACGGTTAATCTAACTCTGTTACACTCGGTTACGTACATAATGCATATAACGAATGGTAAAGGGTAAAAGAAACAAAAATTAAAAGATTCTGGTATTTTTTTTATATCTTCACTTTATGTTCGTGCAGATATATGGTAAGCATTACACAGTTAAGATCCGCTATTTAATATACGTTGTCTTAAAAATTGTGCAGAAAATGTAGAGTGATTCAGCACAATTCTCTCCGTAATGTTTTGTTTTAATTTTGAAGTTTGATAATATTTTAAAATAGATCAGTTAATCTCAGGTATATTCAAGAAGGAAAATTAATATGAACCACAATGTCTTTATACGATTTTCATCTAAATTAATGACTTGTACATATTTAGTTAGTTAATTAATCAAAAGCTTTACTGGAAGATAAATTTAAATACTTAATAACGAAATGAAACCGTCGAGGACCAAGAGACTCAACGCGACGGTAGTCGCTTTAATTCTGGCCTGAGGGAAAGAATTAACTTTACTTCTACGACGACGTTTGATTTTGCTACATAACACGAAACGTTTTTATTCCCTTTGCCCTACGGGGTGAATGCAAATACAGAATATTGCAGAGAAAAAGGATTATAAATAATAAGAACTTTTTCTATATATCGTTTATAAAAATTATAGTCACTTATTCAATATCATCGCTGCACAAGTAGTTTAATAAAAGTTAAAACAGAATTAAGTATGAATACTTTATCTGTTCTGCCTTTAAAATCTCTCTTTAATCAAACTAAAAGTTGTATTTATTTATTGGTAAATAATAAATATAATGTTTTTAAGATATTATTATAAAGTTACTTTTAAGTTTTACTAAATATTTTGAAAACACAATTATTATTTTAAATGAAACACTTTTAAACGGATTAATCGCGTATATTGAATGGTAAACATTTTTGGGAAACCCGACGTTTCGAACACTTACAGTAGTCCGTGGTCACGGGTAGACTGAGGTGGCATTTGTCTGTCAGTTGATATAATTATTATATCAAACTACTGCCAACGATTCCTTAATTGCCTCGCGTACTGCCCTGGATTCTTGCAGAGCTAACTGTATCTGGTCCTCTAGTGTGGTGTGCTGAGGATTTGAAATTTTTTAATAGTGGGTCCCAGGTGGTGGAAAGTTTCCAACCATCTTCTCTATTGAAATTAGGATGTTTTTGTATTTCAATAGCCTCGCGGATCATTCTAGGGATATATCTATTCTCCATAGCGAGTATGTGGGGTTTATCAAACCTGATGTAATGGTTGGATTTGTTCGATGTATGCTCACACACAGCTGACTTTGATACATGCCCATTCTTGACATCGGAGATGTGTTCCTTTTCGGCACTAACGCTATTTCCGCTCGTACTGTAACTTACGAGTTTATTTTAATGTATCTACTCATTCTATTTTGGGAAAAAATGACAGTTTTTAAATATGGTTCTACGACACACTCTCTCAAATCCAAATGTTCAGCTCTTCTTGATCCATAACTGCATGTTTCGATTAAATATTTATACTTTGCTAGGCTTACTTAGAATATTTCTTAATTATTTAAAATAAAGCGGATCAGGTTCGAGTCGGTGGTGTTCAGTTGATCACTGAGGGTTTCGTATAAATTTCATGATATAATGCCTATAGAAGTTGACAAATGTACGTTTGCACTTGCAAATCTCCATATGCATTTAAATTGTATTTCTTTAAACATAACTAAGGTAAGAGGGGGAGAGGGAGACCTTGGTCGACCTTAGAAAACATAGTATCGAAGATACTGGAGGAAGGTCATACGGGTCAAAAAAACATGAGGACCCAGAGGGCATGTATGAAGAGGTTGATGACAGTGAACGAGGCGAAAGAGGTATGCCGAGATCGTAGCATTTGGCGCTTCGCTCTCTCTGCTTACCCCACTAGGGATATAGCGTGAAACTAAGAAGAAGGTGAAGAAGAAGAAGATAAACATAACATTTAATTAGTTTTTCTGTTATATATTTATACATTTTACATTGAGGCCTGTCGTGGCGCAGGGGCCCAAGCGTGTGACTGTAACCGACAGGTTCTGGGTTCGATCCCCAGTCGAGGAAATGAAATATTTAATATTTTCAATTTAAATATTTAATGTTTTATTTCTTCGCTCTGGTATAAGGCAAAAGCGCGGCGTTGAGTTCCGCCACTCATCACGCAATGCCTCAAATTCGGCGGAAAGTGGGGAACGGAAGTGGAACGGAGTGTCATAACACTAGGTTTCACTTCCGTTCCCTCTGCCTACCCTGCCTAATGCGGAATACAGCGTATTCCGCATTAGGCAGGGTAGTGTTTTTAAGCTGAAAAAAAAATATTCATACATTTTTAATATATTTGAACCCTATAAAATAAAAATCTTTTTTTTTTAATCGTATAAATATGGTTAATTTCTGACTCACCTTACATACGTTTTATAAAAGTATAAGAATTTATAAAATGCTTCCTTTGTTATAATTTATTTGTATTGTTAACATTATTCTATCTCCCTATGACTTATAAACTTACTTACTTATTTGTACAAAAATCCTTTCTTCTTTAATTTAAAAAGCTGACAGTAATTTAAAAGTAACTTACGAATACGTAAAATACTTCATATACGTAATATTTACTTATGAGCCGGTTACAGTCAAACAACATTAAAAGTCAAAATTATACGCATCTCGTTAATAACTTGTTTAAATGAGCATTAACTCTGATTAAGTTTTCTGATATATTAATTCAAACGAGTGTCTTTATCATCTTTAAATAGAATTTTAGAATTATATAACTTTTGTGAACTTTTTGTGGGTCAAATACGGTTGGAGGTCAAATTTAAGTTAAGCTTTGAAGGTTTCTAATTTAAATAATATAATAAGGTTAGTTCGATTCTCTCTCGAGGAAATACCACAGAGCAGAGGTAGACAATAGAAACCTGAGAACTAGTATTAAGACCGAATTTGAGGCATTGCGTGTTGAGTGGTGGAACTTAATGCTAGGCTTTTTATTATGTAGAATGTAATGTAAGAATTGAAATTCAAATCTTCGGGCGGGAATCGAACCCTCACACCTTTTACCCCTGCGCCACGACTTACCTCGAAACTAATTATAAAAGACGAATAAAGAGTTAAAAATAAAAATAAATATATAACTGAAGTATTAGCATGAATGCGCTCTCATGAGATCCGGAAATAGTACGATAGACCATTTCCGTGTGGCAGATTATGTTCTCTATTATACTCGTATATCGACTGACATCTTACTGAATGAGAATGGGAATTAAGTTTTATTAAAAGTTACAAAAAAATACTTTAGATGCGCTTTTCTTTTATCTGTGTCCTGCATAGCGCGGTTCACGATTACGTGGGCACTTGGTGGTGGACTTGGTTAATTAAGTCACTCAACACACAACCTCAGTAACCTTGTCAAGAGGAAAACGTAAGTATCTTTACAAAAATATAGTGATTTTCTCATTAGAATAAGTATTCTAAAGGAAAAGGTTTGTGTTATTATTTGTTAGTAATCGTCCACTATTTTGTTTACGAGAGCTTTTAGGCTTAGGTATAATGTAAAATCTTAGTTCTCCTCTGCCCGTAGAAATTTCGAGAAATCTTCTCTTAGCAGACAATTTTTACCTGTTTATTTATTATTTGTTACTCAAAAAAAATATATAGAAGTAAATCCTACAATCTATTGATAAACATTTATCCCGCTCATGACAGTCGAAGAGAACTTGAGAAACTAGAGTTAAGAAACTCCTTTTCATTACACATTTTACGCTAAATTTAAAACATTGTGTGCTCGCAGACACATAACAATCTGGAGGAAGTTAAATTTTAAATGTTTAATTTTCTCAAATGAGTATTAACCTACAACCTGTTGCGTCTACAGTAACACACTTGTGCCCTTGCGTCACGATAGAATATTTAATATATTATTTTTAAATTTAAAAAAGTGGATTATCAAATTTAATATAATTTTACATTTTAATCAAAATAACATTTTCAATTTCATATCATATTAACTTAATCATTATATTATGAGCATCATTTCCATAGGTTGTATCTGAAACTGTTATTAGGTTAATATTTTTCTCGTGGGAAGAATTTCTGCTTTCTAAAGTTACTTTTAATGTGTCGTAAAGTGCGACCACACAATGTGTTATATGAATTCACGGTTTACTACATTTACTTTTTTTATCCATATTCTATGTCTTTTTTTATTTTTTTTCCAGCATCATACTGTATCCCGTACATGTCAGGATAGACTGAGAAAATTTAGGAATCCAGTGTTAAGAGTCTCCGTTCCGTTCCTCGCTTTCTGTCGAAATTGAGGCATTGCAACTTAACTGGTATTTATTATACGGTGCTATAAATATAGCATGAACTTTAAGGTAACTTTTCAAATTTAATTTTGATATACAGTGACTCGTATATACTGATCATCATTTTGATTTGCGTATCATTTCTATTGGAATGGAATCCGGAATTTGAGGCACAGATTTTTGTACCAATTCCATTGTTACTATTTTCCATAGATTATATGACTAAGAATGTCATTGAATATTTTAATTAATAATAAGTGTTTTTTACAATTGTTACCAATAAAAGGCCGCCATTGATTTTATTTCTTCATTCATCTGATGCTTTTAGAGAAATCAGCCAAATTGATTTTAGCTTCAAGCCGTACTCTGCACAAGGCAGGATAGGCAGAGGAAGCTTGGGAGCCTGTTTAAATTACAGCGAAAGATATTTTTTCTTGTCCCTATTAAATATTTTGTATTGAGATTTGCATTTTTTTCAATAAAAAACTTAAACAAACAAACGATATTATTCAATTTAATTGTAATTGAACCCGCAACGTACATGTTTCCTGTTAGACACTGTACCGCTGCGCCATAACAACGTCCGGATAAAAGTTTATTACAAATAAAAGCATTCAGATAAAGCATGTACATTATATGTGGCTCTTAGCCTAGCGTGGTGTGACGTTTATCAAACGATCGTAAAATAGAAAGATAGTAATGTAGGTACTACCTCCCTACTATCAGCATATGTAACAGTAGACTTTTAATATTATGATATGTTAATGTTGACGACTGATAAATGAATACAAAGTTGAATGATTTTTAAATAATATTTTTTTTCAGCTTCACGCTGTATCCCGCACGAGGCAGGGTAGGCAGAGGGAAATTGGGAACCTAGTGTTAAGACATTTCGTTCTACTTCCGTTCTCCACTTTCCGCCGAATTTGAGGCATTGCGTGTTGAGTGGCGGAACTCAACGCCGCGCTTGCCCTTATTACCAGAGCGAAGAAATGAAACATTAAATATTTAAGTTGAAAATATTAAATATTTCATTTCCTCGACTGGGGATCGAACCCAGCACCTGTCAGTTACAGTCACACGCTTGTGCCGCTGCGCCACGACAATATAATAATGAGTATAGTTTTGTCTTTATACTTTATTATAAGGCCGCCGTAGTGTAGTAGTGCGCCGTGGTGTAGTGGTGCTGACTGTTCGAGACGGTTGTGAGTACGATGTCCATTTGTGACAAATTAATTACTTTTGCTTTCGCTCAGGCAACAAGACAAATTCCGAGATTCGCTACTAAACACGAAATGTCCCATTAATTAAGCTCTGTATGTGGAACAGGCTATCTTAATAGTATGAACCGACTACAGCATTAATGTATGTACTGTTAACAACTGTATAGTGTCAGAGCTGTTAATACGCAAACTGATGATAATATAGTGTGTATATTGTGCGTGGTACGATGTATGGAAAATGACTAACTTGTTTGAAAACTATTCACCTACACTAGAAACTTGGACACATAGTGTTCTCATAACAGCTGATGCGACACTAATGATCGTGTTACTATCAGTTTTGCTAATAGATACACTTATTTTCATGGATTAACACTCGATGTATATATAAAGTGTACGGTGTGTAGTGTCATAGTCTACGCGTGCTGTAACACCAGGCTGCCGTTGATAAGTAAGATAACATTTGAGACACCCTATTCCCTTAAAATTGTATTGACGTAAAACAAGCAAAGTTTTCATTAATTAAACAGTAATAATATTCAATTTATTTACGAGCAAACAACAAGTTTATAAATATCTCAAAGTCACTAGAATTTGGGCAAATAACTTAACGCCGTTAAAGAGGCTTTGTGCTAAAATTAACGACTTTCATTGCAGTAATTAATTTTGAATCAAGCTCTTCACAAAGTTGTCTTGGGCAGTGCCTATCGGTTTTATCGAGTGAACAAATAAGTGAGAAAAGATCGAGGCGATCTTGAATATATATTTGAACAAACAAGCTGATTTATTGGTACGTTAAAAGTTTTCAATTTTGTTTTTTTAAACTTCACAAACTGTGTTCTTGACTTTCTGAGAATTAATTCAACAGTTTGTATAGATTGTAGAAGCCTTACATTTTGAGACTATTTATGCAATTAATTTGCTTCAGTTACTACTTGAGTAAAGTTTTGGATGTACTTAAATCGCCCTCAATAGAAAAAACAATGCTGTTTTCTGTTAATCTGTCTGTCTCTCAAGGCAGATCTACAACAAAGAACACAGTGTTTCTAATAGGATATAAGATCTGAATATATTTGTAGAAAAATATTTTGCGAAAATATCACGAGCAGGGTTTCATTAACGATAACGAAAAAGATAATATTCATCAAAGGCTGAAATAAATAAAAGAGAGACACAACTTGGTACAAACCAAAAGAACAACTATTGTTCTTTTCAAATTTAAAAGCCTTTTTAAGGAGAGTTAACTTTCATAATGTACCAAAAGAATTAGCGAAAAGAATTATAATTTAACAGTTATGGTTTCAGACTTATCTATCATACTCGTAGATTGAAGAGATTACTCTAATGTTGGTTTTACAATAATGTCGCATAACATTGTTACATAAAGCACGCTACGCAGAGTTAAGACATTGCCATTTAAATGTTTCTACTGACATAAGAGATTTATTAAAGGACACCATTTTTATTTTGACGGTATACGTTTAGAATTTAGAGAATCGTCTCGTAAAGTTTAGATAACAGTATGTTTTGTATGTTTTCTCACCAAAAAATTGAGGAATAAAATCATAGTAAATACGATAAGATATAATTAAATAGAGGCCAGTCGTGGACTGTTAACGTCACATTTCCTCGCGCTTTAGTATGCAGGTAAATTGAATTCACTTTAGATTACAGAAAAGAAAATTAGATTTTTTTAAATTGTAAATTTTAAGCTTTTGGGTTTAAATTTTTGTATTCTTTCTTCATTTCTACAATGAGTGCATCTATATTTAACTATCGTACTTGTCGTTTAAGTCAGTAATAACGTTAACTGGCGAATTTCACCTTTCACCTTCACGTCGTATCCCGCACATAGCGAGGAAGGCAGAGGAAACCTGGAAATCTATTGGTAAGTTACTCTTTTGCCATTAAGACAATTCCATGTCTGACTTTCCGCCAAGTTAATATTTCATTTCCCTGAGTAGAAATGGATCCCACAACCGTCATGTTGACACTCACACTCACCGGTGTGCTCCGGGTCACCGGGTCACAGCAACCTTATAGTTTATATCTATATATTTAATAATATCCTATAAAACTTTTAGGTATGTATACAAAAAAGTAATTTACTTAACCAATAAAAGAAAGGGAAAATATTTCGAGAAGAATTTTTAAGAAACTCTATTATCAACATCAAAGAGCCACTGTTCGTATCACTCGTAGAATAAATTAATATCTTGTATAAAAACTCATCTTTCATTCAACGAGGCGATGGTATTATTTACATTTTATTCAAATTAGATTTTGACATTATTATTTATGGATTTGTAGCCGTGGGTTGGTTTTGATGTCAGTGTTATGTTGAAAAAAATTGTTTTTTATTTAGCCTTACGTTGAATTCCGTAGATAGCAGAGTAGACAGAGCGAGAGAGAAATAATCCTAGTATATCTAGTTGGGAGAATCCGTTTCCAATCAAAACGTTCCATTCCTTATTTTTCACCAAATTCTAAAGAAATTGCGCGTTGAGTGTCAGAAATTAACACCACGTCTTGTCTAATTCTAGACGGATAAAAAAGATATAAAATATTAAATATTAGATTTTCTCGTCTACGGATTGAATTAACAACCTAAATTACCAGTCCTAAATCTTACGATAATGGTTTTTTATTGCAGTTCAATAATACTTCAAGTATTTTACAACAACTGTCTGAAGAATTTTATTGTGGTGTATGTGGAAAATATCATTTATGAGCGTATGACCCAGTGGTAGAGTGTATGGCTGGTGGAAACGATACTGAAAATCTATTAGGTCGAACCTTATATATAGGTTTTGATTATGCAGCGAAGTATTTTCAACAGACTGGGATAAGGTGAAATATTCATAACGTTGTAAGAAATGGAATATCCTTAAAGTATTCTACGATGCTAATGTGAGGAAAACAACAATTTATTATCGATATATTACTGACGTCTTTCTTCAAAACAACTATAAGAAAACATTCAGGAGCTTAATTTTAGTAAGAAAATCCTAAAGCTCCTTTTGAGGAAATTAATTTCGTGAAGTAATATTATTTAAGTTGTGTACGTTATAGCGTAATGGATTTACATACATCTTATCTCACAACCACTACTACTACAGAAAGGTTATTAAATGACCACTTTATCGAAATAATTGTAATTTTAAATTATATGCCTTAAATTATATAACATAATGATAATAGGCCGGCCTTGTAATTAAGGAGTAATAATAATTTTAAAATGTTATAAATATAAAAGTTTGTGAGGATGGATGTTTGTTCCATTTAAATGCAAAAAGTACTAAATAAATTTCGACTAAACTTTTCAGTAATATAGCTACAGTAATATACATCAGAATAACACATAGCCTATAATTAATGTTAAAAAGTAAATATTTATTTTTTGTCTATTTTATTTCTATATTAAAAATAAATTTAAGCGCCGTCCACTTAAGAGCCAGTGAGGATGTTACACTTTCATGCAGAAAGTACTGAACATACTTAAATGCAACTGAACAATGATATAATTTATACATTAGATTATAATATAAGCTACTATTTACGTAACGATTTTATGTAATATGGCTATTTTTTCTATTTTTTTTTCAGCTTCACGCTGTATCCCGCACTAGGCAGTGTAAGCAGGGGGAACTGAAGTGAAACCTAGTGTTATGACACTCCGTTCCATTTCCGTTCCCCACTTTCCGCCGAATTTGAGGCATTGCGTGTTGAGTGGCGGAACTCAACGCCGCGCTTTGCCTTATTACCAGAGCGAAGAAATGAAACATTAAATACTTAAATTGAAAATATTAAATATTTTATTTCCTCGACTGGGGATCGAACCCAGAACCTGTCGGTTACAGTCACACTCTTGTGCCACTGCGCCACGACAGGCCACTAATGGCTATTTAGTAATAATATTTATTACACGGCTGCAGCCGCGGTTAAGTCTGTTCTGTCAGTCCAGCGTGCGATAGTAAACGACGATTGAATCAATAACCACTCAAAGGAATAAGAAATATAATATTTTTTCCTCGGTCTGGCAACTCGTTGAGTGACGCGGCGTTGAGTTCTATCACTCGACACGCAATGCCTCCGAATTCGACGGCAAGTAGATAACGAACTTCTTAACACTAAGTTCCCAGATTCCCTCTGCGTACTCTGCGATGTACAAGATATCGCGTGTAGATGAAAAAACTCCCTTTTTAAAACTCCCTTTTAATCAAGGAGTGTTTACAACCGATTTATATGGTTTTATTATTTATGATATCGATTAAGATTATTCAAGAACTTGAGGAAATTATTTAAAACAGATCCAAGAGTAATTTACATTTACTATTTTATAATTAATTATCTACAAAAGTTGCAAAGCATTTGCCTTGAAATTAATTACGAAAATGAAATTACTTAAATCGTTTAACTCGAACAGAGCTTCCTAAAATCTTTAAGGAAAGTCCATCGCCAATTAGTTTAATGAAATATCTCGATATCGTTAATTGTTAATTATTATCTAAATATACTACCTACTGCATTTTTTAATTCCACGCGATTGTGAAAAGAACAAGTCATCAGATACTCTGTTTACCGAGTTCACGATAGTGGGGTCGCGAAACATAACGCCGCGCATTTTTTGACCATAACGATAAAATATAACATAATTTATTATATTATGAATCAAATTTACTTATATGACAGAGAGCCTCTACGGCTTTAACCTATGTTTTAGCTTTAGCTGTATTCCGCACTGCAACAGGCTAGGTAGCTGGTAGCTGGTAGCTGGTAGCTGGTAGCTGGTAGACAACAGGGAACCTGGGCACGTAATGTTATGACATTATGTTATTATTAAGAAACTTCCTTTCACCATTATCCTTCGTATTCTAGAGGCATTGCGTGTCCTTGGACAATAATTGTAAGTAAAAAAAAGGTTAAAGTTTAAATATTTAAAATGTCTCTGTAATTACGTTTGTAATAAAACCTGTTGAGTTCTCACTGAAGGCTAATTCTAAGTAAGTAACGTGAGTTCGACGACGAAGTCACTTTGACGCTCTTATTTATGTTTCTATCACTGTGCGAATATTTTATTCTTTATTATTTTTAACTTCACAATGTATCCCGCACATAGCAAGTAGGCAAACAAAACCTCGTGTTAAGAAACTAAACCTCCAATGCTAAGTCCAATTGTATTCTCATCAGAGCAAGCAAACGATTTTAATTCTTACGGCAAGTAGGAAACGAACATGCGGCAGTCGCTGTTGTAAACAGTTTTTGTATGAATGCACTACGATGGTCTCTCAAATTGTTCTTATAGCAGCAAAATATTAATGGACAGACAAACTTGTCTACAATATAATAATGACAAATTAGCATGAATGAATACTAAATACTTTTTACGCTGATTATCAAAACAAAGCCGAGACAAAGGACATTGTATCAAAAGCTTTATACCAAAATACAAAATAATATACATAAATTATATCAATACTTATGTACGTACCTCTCTTTTAAAGGGATATTCAGAAGACGATCACTTTGTACTTACTTTGTCGCTGTTATCAGATTTATGTTTTAAACTCGATCGAGCTCAAACATGAATAGAAAACATGAGTTGCAGTTTAATATTTATACCTAAGATATAAGAAGAGCTAATTATGATCATTTTTTTCTGAATTCTTTTCAGATTTATTTATCAGGATTAGTAATTGTTAAAATGAATAGATAGAAGAGCATATTAAGCCAAAGCATGTGATTGTAACCTGTCCCGTTGTGAGTTCAATTTCCACTCGAAGAAATGGAATATTTAATATTATCTTTTCTTTGCTTTGTTAAAAAAGCAAAAGCGCAGTTTTGATTTGAGACACACACAATGCCTTATTCGGCAAAAAGTGGGAAATGGAAGTATTTTAATGGCAACGGAGTGTCCTAGCACTAGGGTCACCGGTTCCGGTCCGCAGGCTCGTGTCACTGCCCGTTGAATATTCTACTTACTACCGTAAACCACTTCTTCAATGTGCTGCCGTAGCGCTGATGTCACACGCTGCGCCGCTGTACCACGATTGCTTGTATAAGTGTAATGAAATATGAAAATATTAAATTCACAATCATTTGCAGCGTTAAAGCAATTTACTTTGTTAGAAAACTTTTAATTAAATAAATTCGTATATTTTCCGATTTTGTTCTGACCACGGTTACAATGAAGATAACAATATAATAATAAAGATATACATAACGCAAAAAACTATCCAGTGAACTGAGTAAATAATATGTTAGTTTTGAAGAGGCTTTGTTTTATATCTTGTTTCTTTTTATTTATGGTGAATTTTGCAGACATCAAAGACGTAAGAGGGAACCTGGGAACCTTATGTTAAGTCTTTTCCCTAAATTATCATCACATAACGTGTTGAGTGGCGGAACTCAATGCCACACCTTGCCTCGTTACCGTGGCGAGGTAAAAGTAATCAATATTTAACATTCTCAAATGGGTATTAAACCCACAACCTGTCACATTAAGAGTCGAACTCCCGTTCTTCTGCGATAGAACTGGCGTTTTATAGATATAGTGATATAGTGTAATAGTGTGTATAGTAAGATATCGATAATAAGCGGGAAGAGAAGAACACAACGCTATTTAAACTTATAAACTCTAAATAAATATGTCTTTACTAATATTATTTTACGTTCGAGACAAAAACATACATTTTATATGTTTTAATTGATTCTACTTTAAGCTCTACACTTTCTAGAAAATGTTTAAAAAATTGTACGTAGCGCCAGCCTTGTACGTGCCCCAGCACTCTGACTAACAAAGCTAAACGTTCACATCAAGTTTTATCGAAATTAATAAAAAACCAAAATCATAACACAAACAACATTTGCTTAGAAAACACAGTATTATAAGAAACTACTGCCCTTTTTAATTGTTTTGTTGTTTTTATAGTTTTTTAACTTTTGTTAGCAAGTTTTTTGGTTACTTTTGATATAACATTCCGTATACAGTAGGTAGTAGGTTGGTGGTTGGTTGTTGGTAGACATCTGGGAGCCTATTGTAAGATATTGACCTTTGTTGTATGCACACAAGTATTTAGTAGGTGCGAAATATATAAGGAAAGATTTACGCGAAAATAACGGAGGGGTGTCTGAGTTCGGTCCAGACAAAGGGTTAAAGGGATTATTTTGGAAATTCTTTGCCACTTCAAATTTTAAATATATATAATATTTAAAATTTGGTATGTAAATGATAAGATTTTTAGCATTCCTTCATTTCGCTTTCATTTAGTTAACTAGTGAAAAACAAGAATGAACCATCTTACTTAACCGAAATCATAGAGGACGTCCTGGTGCAGTGGCATAGCATCATGCAATTGTATCAGAGGTTGTACAATTCGTAATTAAGAAAATGAAATATTTTCACCCCAAGTAGAGACTATTATTAAACAAAAGCGATATTCAATTTTGTAAACGTTATGTATTTTGTGATAACAAATTGGAATGTCACCGCACTTCTTGTAACGTTTACTCTTCAGCCACTTTGCATGTTGACATGTAATAAATATGGAAAATATTTAAATATTGACAACATTTTGTGGATATATAAGTATGTGGTGTTTTTATTAAAAAAAGAAAAGGGTCGTAGGTTCAATTACAAAACAAATATTTTTTCATTTCTTTACCTAACGCTACATAGCGAGGAGAACTGAGTGTATAAATATTCCGTTCCTTACTTTCTGCTAAAATCTGAAATATTAAATATGAAGTACAACACATTTTGTGATTAAAGTTTTTTACCGAACACGGCAAGGCAGAGGGAACTTGGGAACCTTTCCGAAATTTCGCTCCTATCAACACACTTTGTGCCGCTTGATTTATTGTCTGTTGGTAAATCTCACGCTCACTCACTGATTTCCCATGTTTCCAGAGAGATGAAATGCAGATAGTTTAAATATTTAAATTTTTCGCCTTTTGTCGCCTGTTGTGGCGCAGCGGTACAAGAGTGTGACTGTAACCGACAGGTTCTGGGTTCGATCCCCAGTCGAGGAAATGAAATATTAAATATTTTCAATTTAAATATTTAATGTTTCATTTCTTGGCTCTGGTAATAAGGCTAAGCGCGGCGTTGAGTTCCTCCACTCAACACGCAATGCCTCAAATTCGGCGGAAAGTGGGGAACAAAAGTGGAACGGAGTGTCTTTACACTAGGTTCCCGGGTTCCCTCTGTTTACCCTGCCTCGTGCGGGATACAGCGTGAAGCTGAATTTAAATTTTTCGTGTGGAAATCGATCCCACAATATGTCATGTTTATAGTTGTGCCCTTTGTACACACTTGTGCGCCACGACAAGCCTACGCACTGTACTATTTTTTATTATTGAATAAATGTGCATTTTATAAATAAACATATTTATATTCACTACTGCACGCTGTTACCCGCATATATCAGAGTAGGTGAAGGGAATTTAAATACCTAATGTTAAGGCAATCTGTTTCCAATAAGACACTTCGCCGTTCACCGTTCTCTAATTTCCGGCAAATAGAAGAATTGTATGCTGAGCGGCGGAACTCAACGCCGCGCTTAGTACCAGAACGAGGATTTTTGCTGCTGCATATACATGGCCAACATGTTGTTATTACGCTGCTCGAGTGACTCCTCTTCGATAAAACTGAAAATACTTTTTTCCTTATTTAAGAATCGCTGGTTTTGATGCGTTTGACTGAGAGCTAAATATTCTAAACAAGAATATAAAGTAAATCGAGATCTGTCATGGCACAGAGGCATAAGCATGCGTCTGTAAAAGGACCGGTCCCTTGAGAATTTATATACATGCATAGTCGAGAAAATGAAATATTTTATATTTTCATACTTTGGCTCCATTAACGAGGCAATAATAGACATCGTGGTATTGAGTTCCGCCACTCAACACGTAATGCCTACAAAATTCGGCACAAAATTGGAAACGAAAGTCTGTTGCAGGAACAGATTGTCTTAACATTAGATTCAAAAGAAAAATGACTAAATTATATACTTTTCTTTAATTATACCATGACATTTGAAGTTAAATAATATTAAAAAATATGAATATAAAACTAACTACGTATTTTAATTATAGAATATTGTTAGGATCTGTAAATTTAAAAAATGAAATGAAATACTAAACTTAAATTATCGTTCGTGGAACGAATGGCTCAGTTGGTCAGAGCGCTTGAACGGTTTTCAAGAGGCGCGGGTTTAACTCCTGCTTCGTTCAAAATTTTTATACATTTTATTAAATTTAAGTTTAGTATTTTCTGTCCTAAGTGTGGAATAAAACTTTAAAAAATTGTAAAAATGAAATGATATATTTTATTTCCTCGCGTGGGAATTAATAGAACGTCTATATAATAATATTTTTTAATTTCAATTATGTTTACAAAATGATATTAAGAAAATAACATTATTCAATTTATGAGTATCGCTTCTTCTTATTAGATCTATCAAGTAAGGGATTATTTTCCTTTCACGGACAAATATTGAGTTTTGTAATAACCTTTACGTTACCTGTAGCCGAAGTTACCCATAGCTAAGAGAAAATAAATACGCTTATACATATTTTTCTACTAATATTTGTAATTTTGAGGATTTTCGTGGCACAGGAGCACGAGCGTGTAACTGTCGACTACCGTGTTATTTCAACACCCTCCTGAGAAAAATAGAGTTCGATATTTTAACTTTTTAATCTGATAACAATTGTTTTGCATTGTTTTGTGAGTTGTTTTTTTTGTTACGTTTCTGTATAAGGACACGTTTACTGCAAGACATTTGCAATTTAACTTTTTTTCTACATAAATATTTGCATGTGGTGTTTATCTATCTATATATTATAGTTCTATTGGTCTTCCTTAGTCTTAATTTATTGATTTATAACGAACGACATCTCTGCACATTTCACCAGTTACATACATTATTTTACTTATAAACATTACTCATATATAACTTTATTTATCAGCCTCACGCTGTAACCAGCACATGGCAAGGTAAGCCGAGGCAAATTGGGCACCTAGTGTTTAAACATTCCTTTCCGTTTCCCACTTTTTGCCGAACTTGAAATATTTCGTATAGAGTGGTGGAACTTATCGCCGGCCTTTGTTACCAGAGCGAAGAAATGCAAATATTAAATATTTGATTTCAGGTCTCCGAGTGGCAATTGAACCACCACAACGTTAACAGCCACACAGGCACTAGGCCTCTGCGCCACAACAAGCCACCTATTATGGACATACGTAATAGATTATTACTGTACATAACCTCAGCAAAATTTATATTACACGGACTTCCTTCTTTCCTATTGCATCTATAGAAGTAAAAGTAGCCGAAAATAATCCAAGAATTATTCAGCTAAAAAAGCAGTCGTCAAAGCAGGCAGTACGTGTAGCGCAGAGAACTGACGACCAATGGCTTTAAAAAGTTTCTCACCATAAGGATCAACGATCTAGACAGGGGCATGGGAAGTAATAGATATAAAATCATAACACATAATAACACAGATAAAACCATATGTCCAGCAGAGGGCGTCCAAAAGGCTGAAATGATGATATTGTATTTTTTTATTTGAGATTTGAACCTACGAAAATACATATCACGAGAGACCTACTCTTATACAAAAATAATTAATTGTAGAATTTTCATATTTAATTATATTTTAGATTTCCTTAAAAACTTTAATTAAAAATACGAATTCATCTTTTACAACTTTCTCCATTTACACTGAAAATATATTTCAATTAACTTCCACAAAGAAAAAAAACGTTGAAGCGTTTAAGGACTGCCTTAATTGAATTTAGAACAATAACTTTTAGAAATTAAAAGTTATATCTATCCTAATATAATAAAGTTGAAGATTTCGCTTGGTTGGTGACGTCATAATTTTTCCTAGCTTCACAATATATCTCGCATGGCAGGGCAGGCCATAGGCGTACGACTGTAACCGCGACAGGTTGTAGGTACAATCCTCAATCGTGGATATGAAATATTTGATATTTACATTTTTTCGCTCTGGCTTTCAGAATTAACATGTAAACGAATAATGTGATCGATCTTTGGCTTCACCATACAGTGTATTGTATGTGTATTTCATAGATAGTAATAAAAGTGAAGGCCATAAATATTAAAATAGAAAAACTAATACCTTTTTCTAGGTGTGATATTGGAGAAGTATTGTATCACGGTAGTTATAATTTCGATCCTCATCCATTTATAAAAAATCTCTAGTATTCTAAGTAATTATAAAGAAATAGCGCCACTAAATACAGAAATGAAGCGGAGTATTCCAACAATAAGTTCCCAAGTTTCCTCTACTTCTGGAACAAACCCTTAAATATCAATAAAACTGTAAAACGCATTGATTTATCACCAGCTGTAAACATTTTCTTAACCCTTAACTTGGCAGAATTTTTTTTTATTTATATTGAAATAATATTCATACCATTTGACTTTTAAGACCCAAGGATGTTTAGAAAATTAATAAAAAAAATCTCATAAGGGTAGTTTAAAAAAAATCACATGTATCTTGTAGGATACATTGCCAAGAGCATTAATAATTACACTACGCTAACAATGTATCTCCACAGATACATTGCCATATTAGCGATGACTTGATTATAAACTTATTTATACGAAAATCATTATAATTAAATAGCGTTTATTATCAGTAGTCTGTACTATTTGGTTTGAACCTTATATTGCAAAAGAAATAAAACAAAATCACATTAATTTTGGAAATTTATATTATGGAAATTAAAAAAACAGTTTCGATCAGGTAATAGACAAAGCCTCATACCACATTTAATACACATAACAGTCGTTTGGCCTTTGGTGCACAGCTTGCAACATTCTTTGGGCCCAAAAGTAGGGAAATGACTGTATCCATCATATTTTACATCAGGAGTTGGCCTTAGGCTTCTGGGTGTTCTAATTTTTTGTTTGGTGCTGGTGGTAGAGATTCACAATTTTCAAATGGTTGCTGTTGTCCAGAATATAAAAGCCCTTATTATAAAACCCCTATTATAATATGATGTCGGAACTTCTTTAAACTCATATGTCTTACGTTATTTATGACAGTATGCCTGCGATATAAAATCCAGCTATTGTTCACGCACATATCTAAATTTTGGGAAAATATGGGTATGTACCATCAGTGGCTTTTCATCTCCGTTCTGTACAAATCCACTAACATATCTGCAAGGTCGACACCACCCTTATGGGCGTTGTATTGCTTTATTTTATTGGGACAGGGGACAGCAATTCTCTGTTTTAAATCCTTATTATTTATTATATCTACAACAGGTGTTTCCAAAACATAATTACTTGCAACAGTGACTACTTTGTTGTCATGCCATTTTACAACACACACTTTGTTTTTGTTGCAAACCACTCGTGAATAAGATCCTCGACCTTTCTTCTTGAGGGATTTATCAAAATCAAAATCAAAATATTCTTTATTCAAGTAGGCCATTACAAGTACTTTTGAATCGTCGAGTTACATAGAAATGTCTGTAGTGTCAGTCCGTACAGGAAGCTATCACCGGCTCGGAAAACGGGTCTGTTGAGAAGAGCCGGCGAGAAACTCAACAGTTGCTCTTTTCAAAATATCAATTAAAGTGAATATATGACATAGTTTCCTGAGTGAGTACCAAGAGCATTTAATCCCATCAGATAACAGTTTCCGTTCCGCACCACGTAGTCGATTCGATCTGATTGTTCCTAAAGAAAATATTCCCATATCATATCGCAGTACCTGAATAAGTTCTAAGCTGGTGAAATAGTTATCAAAATAAATAATTGAACATGCTCAGTTCCCATTCCCATGATCAAATTAATTGCGATAAAATCTTTAATAGATTGTTTGGAAAAATTAAGAGAGCGACCAATTGTTTGAGTTGAATATAAATTACTTCGCTGTGTAATCATATCAATGATGTCATCATCAAAGAAATAACAAAAATATTCGAGAGGTGTTTTGACTGTGTCTACTGGTAAATGTTTATCGTGTATATCGGCATTATGTTCAAATTTATATTTTCCCAGTGGAAATTCAATTGCGTTCTTTGTATGGGCGCAGGACGTCTAATAGCTGGCCTTGGATGTTTTGATCGAGTGTTTTTTTATATGGTGAGTGATGGTGAGGCTGCTACTATTGCTGGGGATGACTTAGGTGTTTCAGGTATTATTCGGTTCAATTTCGGACTTTTATTTACAACAAAGCTTACTGAGGTGACTGGTGAAGGAGGTATGATCGAGTGAAGAGAATCTTGAGTGACAGAATCCAATAAATGTTTTGATTTCATTGATATCGGAGGGCAGTTAGCAGTAATTTGGGGCATACTGAGATTGTAATCATCGTCAGAAAGAAAGTGAAGATTTTCAAGAGAGGAAGGCAGTGACGGAGCGGGTGAGGATCCAGTGCTGTTACGTTTTTGAAAGTTAAAATTCTCCATCTCATTACTAGAATCTGAACTTTCTTCATCATTTGATGATTGATGGTGTTTTGGCACCATCGCAAGTATTTTGCTAGTTCTTGAAACTCTTGAAAACATAATTGTACCATAACCAATAGAAAATAAGCTAAACATGCATAATCATATGAACAGTTAATCAGCTTGGCAGTGTGCACATACATATACAACAATATTCTAAAGAAGTTGTTAGTAAAGCTGGCAGTGTGCACCATGAGATGCATGTGAAATAAACACAAAATTACTACGCACTGGGCAGTGTGCACGATAAGATACATCCATTTAAAACGTCAAATAAAGCATCAACCAAACAATAACAGAAAGTTTAATGTAATTACCTTAAAGCAAAATATACTTAAATTTATAATTTCATGCTCCCATTTATAAAACATGTAAAAACCAAAATATTTTAGTAAACTTTCTTACCTTGCAGCGTGTCGACAAGTCGGAATTTGAAATAAAATGAAGTTTGACAGCTTATCAGTCTGGCCGACAGAAAAACCTGAACAAGCGTTCGAAAATTAAGAAATTACCTAAACATTCACATGCAAATGATTAGTTTGTGTTCAAAAATGATGCCATTATTTTTTTTTAATTTTGATGTATCTCCACAAATACATTATCAAGAAAAGGGTTAATAAATTAGTTTGAAGAAAAGATTGACAGCGTCTCTACAATAACATTATTTCTTATGAAAACGAAAAAGCAATTGTAATGGATATTTAACTGCCCATAAAGAGAGTTATAGTATACCCCCTCTAAAGGCGTATGAGAGAAGACGTGGAAACACATTATATAATAATATTATATTATCTATGTCTCACTACAGTGGCAGAGTAATTGACACATTGTAACTTGACTAGCGCAACTTATCGCCGTGTTTTGTTTTGTTACCAGAGTGACGATATCCGCACTGGTTTGAAATCAAACCCACAATAGATTGTTTGTTAGATGCATCACTATATATGGCTTGTACTACTTTGTTGAATATCATTCAATAGACAGTGTCACGATCAAATATTATTTAATTAAAAGACCCGACACTTGTACACTGTGGAAGGCTGCCTCCACCATGTACTAGGCGCACTTTCAAAACCCGTCACGCGCAATATTTTATAACCATTTTTAAAACAATAGCATTCAAATTCAGCACATTATTGATATAAAACGTGTTACGTTTCTTTTACTGTAATATTGTCGTATTTTATTTACCTTTTTATGATACAATATAAAAAGATCAAAATTTTATATCGGAAAAGTGTTCGTTTTGCATAACGAACTTGATTGGCTTTATACAGTGTGGCAGCTGTGATTTTGATGTCATTCTCTTTTACAGGATAATAAAAATAATATCTATGTATTATTTGTCTTTGCTTCAAGTTGCCTCCAACCTAAAGTATTATAGGAAACAAATATTGTTAATATTAAAATACTCCGTTTTACTCTCAAGTTGCAGGATATAGCGTGTTGAATGACAGAATTCATTGCAGTGGCTTTTTCGGTTACCAGAGCGAGGAAATATAAATAAGTCATTCCCTGAATTGAAAAAAGAACACACAACCGTCACGTATCAAGTTAGACGCTGTGCCGCTGTACTACGACTGGCGTGAAAACGTATGTAAAAAGTCTCTTTCAGGACATTTCCACCAGATTGCATGGATAAAGTTAGACTGAGGTATATACTCGTAGTTCTCATTAAGACACTTTACTTCTCACTCTTCATCTAGTCTTTAAGAAGTTCATCTCAATATCAAGCTTGTCTTACGTCATTTGCCTACAAGCTTGTCTTACAATGGGAAATAACTGGCTCAATGATTATAGGTTTGACATCCAATCGGGTGTTAAACAAGGTTGCGCCATGTCAGCTTGGTTGTTCAATTTGTATTTGGACAGCTGTTTTCATGGAGTGAGACAAAGTGACATGGGAGTGAAAGTAGGTACCTCGAATATAAATTGCCTGCTTTACGCAGATGATGCAGTGCTTATTGCATCATCAGAAAGCGAGTTGCAGGCATTGGTTACCACTCTGAAAGAAGGATGCGCGAATAATGGTCTAAGCCTGAATGCGAATAAGACGAAGGTTCTGGTATTTGAAAGTAATGAAGAAAGAACAGTTTGCAAGGTCAGTGTAAATGATAAGATATCAGAACAAGTGAATGAGGTAGTATATCTGGGAAGTATGTTTAGCAGAGACGGTAGATACGAAATGGATGTGGAAAGGCGTATTGCTGCCGGTAACAGAGTTAACGGTGCCTTAGCTGCATTGTTGAGACGGCGAAACGTCAGCATAGCTGCGCGTTTGGCCGTACACAATGCAGTGTTGGTATCGACACTGTTATACGGCAGCGAATCGTGGGTATTACAGAAGAAGAATGTAAGAAAGATGATTGCTGTAGAGATGCGATCTCTTCGTCGGATATGCGGAGTCAGTTTATCTGATCGCATATCCAATGAAAAAATACACAGAATGGCAGGTACTAGCGTGGATGTCACAGTGAGAATGAAGAAGAACGTGCTCAGGTGGTTTGAGCACGTCGAGCGAATGAGTGAAGAAAGAATGGTAAAAAAGATTTATGAAGGAAAAGTGAGTGGTAAGAGAGGGAGGGGGAGACCTCGGTTGACCTTCGAAAACACAGTATCGACGATACTGGAGGAAGGTCACGTAAAAGCATGAGGACCCCCCGGAGGGCATGTATGAAGAGGTTGATGAACTGTGGACGTGAAAAGTGGACGAGGCGAAAGAGGTATGCCGAGACCGTAGCGTTTGGCGCTCCGTTCTCTCTGCCTACCCCGCTAGGGATATAGCGTGAAGCTAAGTAAGTAAATATCAAGTTTAGATATTCTATAATAGACCACAAGAACAACATGGAAGAGTTTTTTTTATCTATAAAATGTATCCCGTACTACCGGGTAGGTAATTAAAAACTTCTGTTTGAACACTCCGTTCCCGTTCATACAGAACGAAAAGAAGAATATACACAAAATAATATTTGAATTTGAACGATTATAACAAGTTTAATTTGTTTTCTTTTCTGGTTTTGTATGAACTATAAATGTGTTTAGAAAATTGAATACAAGAGTAATTTCATAATGACAAACGAAATTTAATGTGAAACAAAAATACTCCAATTTACAATATTTTTTTATTAATTGTTTAGCTCTTCCTGAACCAATAATAATCGAATTGAAGACTCTCTGTACTAAGCAGAAGATGAAGAACAACTAAGAAGGAAATAATAAGACAATGCTCGGATATTTTCAGTGGTATAGCTATATCATTCTTTGAAGAGGCTGATGCAGTCTAAAGTTAATGTAATGTATTAAATTAATGATGTAAATAAGGATAAGGAAAACGCAAATCATGACACGTTGAATCCCTGATCCGATCCCAAAAATCGGTTGAGTGGTCGGCTCAAGTGAGTACTCACTTCACAAAATATGCCTTTGCTTCGCCTCTTTGTAATAAAACCAAAAAAAACCAGAGAGGATTTTTTCGGAAGATATCAGTAAATTTCTCAAATTTCAACACACACAATTTATAGCTCAAAATACATTATTGCATACGATAGAAACACAAACGCAGCTACGCGGCGTGGAACGCCAAAATTTAATAATATTTTTTTTTAAATCACCCTTACACTTTCAAACTATGTGTTGTAGAACAGACAGACTAAGAGAAGCAGTGAACATGAAGATAAACATATAAATATTGCGTGTTGAGTGGCGAGTCTTGACAAATATTCTTGTCATGTCCTTATATTAATATGGAAGTCACGACTATCGCAGAAATCATTTAGTTACTTTACCACTGCGCAACAATATTATCCTGAAAAATGATAATTTTATCAATCATTATCAGCCTTTCCGAGCTCCGTTCCGGAAGCTAAACAGGCAAGCCAATCTAACCCACAATAATGAGATCCTTTATACCCTATCAGTTCTAAAGGAGTTTCTATTTGATAAGCCCCTTGTAAAGAACATTATATTTACTTTTTCTCAATTTTATCGTTCATTTTACGGAATTCCATCAAAAGACTCGACGTTTGTTTGATGTGGGTACGGACGTGTGTTTTTGTACGTTGTTGTATATACATATTTCTTTCACACTGATTTATCAATACGTTTCATTTGATTTGAAACAAATATTTTTTGCTTTTCAACTCTATTCTACTCACTCTTTCTCGTGGGAATATAGTGATACATCATTTTATTTCCTTCAATATACCTGAATGAGGTCGTTGTAGACACAAGGTTTAATATTTTTTCAAGTAACGAGGCAAAACACGGCGTTGAGTTCCACCAATCAACAAATATTGCTTCAGTAACTCAGTCAAAAATGAGACTAGGGACAAAAGACAAAGAACAAAGGAATAAATACAGTAATATATATTTTTTTTAATTTTAAACAAGTATCTTGCATCTGATCCACTACCGTTGCCCACTTTCCGCTGAAATTGAGGCATCGCGTGTTGAATGGCGAAACTCCATGCCGCGTTTTGCCTTGTACCAGAGCGAAGAAATGAAAACATTAGATATTCAACTTGAATATATTAAGTATTTCATTTCCTCGATTGGGGATCGAATCCATAACCTATCGGTTACAGTAACACGCTTGTGCCGCTGCGCCACGACAAAAAGTACCTATAAGCAAATTTAAAATACTATATTTATTAATTTATTCTTCATATTTTTTAGTCTAATAATTTTTATAGATCATTATATATTATTTGTATAAAACAGTCACAATGTCTGTGGTCCCTCTACGTACCGTGCTATGCCGGTGTAACTGCTTACTTTATTAAATTATTTTAAAACTTCCCACAAAAAGCGGTATAAGCCCGATGTTACAGTAAGACCGGCTTCGTGACTTCTTAGTGTGCGATGGCTTTTTAAACTTGTATACAGATATTGAATTGAGTTTTTTCATATTAATAAATCTGAATGTTTAAATGTATGTTACATTTGTTTAAAATAACTACAAATAAATCTATATGAATATATATTAGGAAATTATTGTACAATATTGTATATTTTGATATTATTACTTATTTTGTAAGAAAATATTTTTTTTTTGTTTACGAAACTAAAATTAATGAATTCTAAATATGGCAGGGTAGGCAGAGGTTAAGTTGGTAACCCATTTTCTTTTAGCACTTTCCGCCGAATTTGGGACATAACGATCTGTGAGGAGCAACTCAACGAATTAAAATATTAAATATTTCATTTCCTCAAGCAGGGATCGAACCTTCAACCTGTTGCGTTTGCGGGCACATGTGTGGCCCATCAGGCGGAAGAGATATCCTGAAACCCGTTTAGCGTTCAAATTTCTCTTATTACCCCTCTACTAAAGCTATGCACTATAACATCGCTACGCAAAGTAACTACCTTATATACGTAATGTATATTTTCATCTTACAGAAGTAAGCAATCATCATACTAATAAGACAACGCTTTCTCAATTTGTCACTATTTCTTTAAAATAAATTAAACAACTTATTCTTACTTTAGCAATTAAAGAAACTATTTATTTAAAAAAATATATTTATGCATAGCGAGGCGTTCAGTTCTGCCACTCAATACACAATGCCTACATACTTCGGTGGTAAATATGAACAGAATGGATTAACGGCTATGGATTGATTTAACACAGGATGTCCAGGTTACCTCTGCCTACTTGTTTATATGCGGGATCACTAGAAGCTAAATAAATCTAACAAGACAAAAATGCTTATGTATCAGGGTTCCATCTTCAAAGGACTTTCAAGGGTTATAAAATCCAAATAGTTTGACTAAAAGCATTAACTATATCCTGCATATAGCAGGATAGATAGACAAAACCTTAAAACTGTTTTTTGTTGAGTTACCAGAAGGAGTAAATGAATATTATTTTCCCCGAAGTCGAAATAAACTACAATCGTCTGGTGGCACTACATTGGCCATTATTTAATTCTTAATTCATAAAATGTCTTCTTTTATTTTATTACTATTAGTCGCATGCACAGAAATCCTTAAAATACAACTTTGAGTAATGAGACACATTAACCGTTGATTGAAAGCGGCCATAAAATGAAACCTTAATTTGACACTCTTTATTATATCTTTCCTACGTCTGTGTTTTTAAACGATCATCAGATATTTCGATAACCAAGCCTGGTTATCGAAATATCTGTTCATGGTAAGCGAAGCGTAAGGAACTTGGGGACCTTATGTTATGACACTTCGTTCCCATTATACCAGTTACGTTCCCCACTTTTAGTCATATTCCAAAGCTATAGAGTCGCAAAACTTGATGCCCCACATTTACCTCGTTACCAAATCTAAAAAATTAAAACATAAAATATGCAATATTTTAAAAAATAAGATATATCAATATAAAGACGTGATATATACAAGATAATATTTCATAATTCCATTTACTGGATCCCTCCAGTCTCCAAGAACTTACCTCAAGTTATAGTGTCGATGTCTCACTTGAATAACTAATGTAAAGCGGCTTAAGATTTTGTTGTTTTAAAGTAATTTCAGACTACAGCCTCCTCCGCCGCAGGGAACAGACAAGACGGGAATATTAAGCGTATAAACACTATTTTTTTTGATAGTACATTTGTCATTCGACAATAAGTTAATTATTCTTAATTATAACAAGCTGTTTGGCAACAAGCAACAAGGAATTTGAATTACAAATAATGATGTACCATGTCTTTCTTCTCGGCAACAAATTCAACGGATCATCATCAAATCGGAAACAAAAAAATAAAAATGTCATAAAAACAAAACAACGGAAGTTTAATTATTTTATCAAGCCCTCGGTTGATTCACGTTTTATTTTCGTCATATATTCGGAATCACGGTATACGAGTTCATTAAAGTTTAACGTCGTGAATGAGGTAAAACTAATGTAATCTGTTCTAAGAAATATCCCTTGACCGTGAATAGTTTTTGTGGACATTAACGTTTCTGGGAAGATGGCACAAGGTAAGCAAGATAAGCATATGATGTATTTCAGCAGTCGCGCCATTGTTCACAAATCGAACGTGTTGAATTGTGAACTATAGTTTTCTATTAGGTAGATACCCTTTCCCACGTACTACCAACTTCTTGTCCATATAACTCGATCTTAGATTTCTGTAAACCATGTATTGTATCACTTTACTGGACCCGCTTTATATATTTTGTCTTGTAAATATTGTTTAATTATAAAATAAAAGTAAAGCTCATTTCTTTTTTAATTTATGTTATTTATACAAGCTTTTATTTGAGCCACTTTCCCGTGTCCGGTTGAGTGTGAATTTTTGTGTGAAGTTGACATGTGAATTCCAACTTTAGTTTTGATGAATTATGACAATGTTGACAAAAATAATCAATAATGCTATTATTCCAAATAACATACTTTTAACACCCACCTAACAGGAAATAAAAGAGCATATATTAAAATACAATACACTATAAACATACCTAGAAATTCTGTTTTTATATACATATTTTTATATAATTGTACAATACAGATACAAATTGTCTATTTTATCAACGAGTCCGAATAAAACAAATTATACGTTTGTCAAGTAATAAATATTCATTCGTCGCAGCGCGGCCGATAATTGGCAACACAATTTACATTTATTAGTTGATTTCACACTAGCATCGAAATAAATTGGTAATAGCATTCAAGATTACAAAACTTGTTGGGAAACTTAGTTTTAGCCGAATTTGAGGCGTTGCGTGTTGGAAAGCGGTACTCAACGCCGCGCTTTGCCTTATTACTATTGTGAAGAAATGAAAACATTAAATGTTTAAACAGAAAATATTTAATAATTAATTTCTTCGAGTGAGGATTGAACCCACAACCCGTCGTGTTTACAGTCACATGCTTGCGTCTCAGCGCCACGACAATCAGGCCACACGAAGAAATGACATATTTAATATTTACATTGTCCTCTTTTAGTACCAAAGTAAAGCGCGGCGTTGAGTTGAGACTAAGGAACGATAGTGTCTTATTAGAAACAGGGTGCTCAAATCCTGCTATGTGCGGGATACAGAGATAGGGAGTATCCATGCTCATGGCCCGTCTCATTGCAGAATGAGCAGCTCTAAGCAACACCTGGGACGGTCGACTCAAGTGGAAGTTTAAGGAGTCTCCTGTTAAATGTCCATTAATATATTAACATTTGTTAAAAAAAAATATTTAAATTTAGTTTTGTAATTTACACCGCCGATTGAAAATATAAACAGGAAATGTTATTTTACTCCTAAACGCAATCCGAGACGTTTACAGGTTGTTTTCGTTCTTGTTCTAAGTGAATTGAATGGCATTATTGACTACACCAATACTGCCCAAAGCTACGGAAGATTCGGTTATATGAAATAATGAAAGGTACAGAATTAATATTTTTTTAATAATTAATATTTTCGTTACCTTGTGAAGCGAATATTTTTTTTCAACTTTACGCTGCACCGTCCGCACAGTAGAGGAGGCGGTAACCTGGGAACTTAAAACACTCCGTCCCCATTGAGACGCTCCAGTTTCCTATTTTTCGTTTTCCGTTTCCATCGAATTTCTAAAGCTCAATGCCTCATGTTGGGAGACGGAGCTCAATGCTTCGCTTTCTTCTTATATCTAAATATTTCATTCCATCGAGTAAGCATCGAACCCACAACATGCCATGTCATACAGTTAGACGTCTGTACACCTGCACCACGACAGGCGTCAAAATATTATTAGTTTCTTAAATGTTTTGACTTTCCATAACTTATATGTCGATACTCATCTGTAAATACTATAATAATTATTCACTTTTCCAGTGCGTCACAGTCTCGTGATTAAAGTACATACGTGAGTTTTGTTCGAACAAAGCGGCCGGTGTTCGTGGGTTAATGTAGTTAGCAGTCACTTTGCAGCGATACAAAAGCGTAACTCGATTGTAGTGTGCCGGAGATACGCCGGTATTTTTGAGTGTACAGTCCATTTTTACAATGAAATCACATCCTAACAGTATTTATTTAACTCTCGTACGAGATTACGTACAATGATTTTTACAACTTACACCTGTAACTTCCGTTATAACAAATAATTTAATTTTACCTAAGTATATAGTAACAAATAGTTAAGTGTATATATAGTAACAAACATATAGTAACCTAAGTATATAGTAACAAAATTGAAGTTCAATATTCTTAATCAATTACAAATAGAATTTTACATTACTCTAAATGCGGACGGAAAGCGTCTTGCGAGGCATAGGGCATATAAAAAAAACATACATTTTTTTATAAAGTATAAACAAAATAATATTTTATAATTCTATTGACAGAAATACAAGATCCAGTCAAAAAGAACTTACCTTAAGCTGTAGTGTCAATGTACCACTTAAATAAATAATGTAAATTGGCTTAGGTTAGGTTAGGTCGAGCTACAGCCTCCTCTCCGCAGGAAACAGACGGGACAGGAATACTAAGCATATCAATACTGTATTTTTTTTTTACAGTAAATTTATCATTCCACAATGAGGTCGGTATCTGGAAAATTTAGAAGCTGTCTGAGTACAGGTGGCAGTGGGTTTGAATCAACGACTGTTTATATTATAAATATTTTTAATTCTGTGATTCGTCATATAACAAAGGCACAAGCAAGTGTCTGTTAATGTTATGGGTTCCAAATCGAGGAAATGAAAGTATTAATATTTCCGTTTTCCCCGATATGTGGAATAATAACAATTATGTTTTACTTTCAATTGATATTTTGTACATAAATATAAATAATATTTAACATCAATAATTCAACTCTGAAATGTCAATAATGCTTAAAATAAGGGGTTGTTAGTTATACGGGATGTCACTTACAAATAAAAAAACACCGTGCCTTTCTTTTAGGCAAAAAATTGGACCTTCAAATCGGAAACAAGGAAAAAAGTACCATAAAAACAAAACAGCGGAAGTTTAATTATTTTATCAAGCCCTCACTTGATCCACGTTTTATTTGAGATACATCAGATCACGGTATACGAGTTCATTAAATTTTAATGCGGGAATGTTGTAAAACGAATTTAATCTGTTCTAAGAAATTTCCCTTGTCCGTGAATATACCAGTTTTTGTAGACATTTATGTTTCCAGGAAGATGGTTCCCATGAGGTAAGCAAGGTAAGCATGTATAATATATTCCAGCAGTAATTAAGGCGTCGACATGAGAACATTGTTTTTCTTTTCTTTAGGTATACGCTTATTTGACACGCGCTTCCCCGCGTACTACCAACCCTTTTCTAGACATTGAGCGTTAAATGGCAGAACTCAACGGAGCATTTCCGTAACGGTGTATCTTGTTACCTGAGCCAAAGTAATAAAAAAAACCATTTTCCAGAGCGAAAATTAAACCTACAGGTTACGGGTACGTTGACAGATTTTCCGTTGTTTTTGTTATTTGCATACAAAATCTACTTCAGTCAAATTGCTCTTTTATTTTTTCTATCTGCGAGGTACACGTAGTGGGCCTCTGCCTGCCCTAATATGTGTTAAGATACTTTTAAAAGTAATATATAAAAAAACCCCTTTACAATCTCTATTTAATTTAACCAAAATATCAAAAAGATAGAATATATTCTAACTTAATTGGAGACAACAGGTGTTTTTAGAATTTTAAGATATAAAAAGCTTGCAAAATTTCAATACAATATATACGTTATTATTATTGGAAGTAAATTATGCGCTATTGTTCATTTTTGGTAACAAAATTTATATACAATAAATTGATAAGTAAGAATGAATGTTACGTGAAAATATCTGTATTGAGGTATACTTGAGGAGGAGGTACTCGTATATTTATGTGTATAATTATTAATGATTACTTTAAAACTACTTGCAATTAGAATTATAGAGTATGTTATCAACGAGTTCGAATCAAAATTATACGTTTGTCGAGTAATAAATATTCAACTGTTGCAGCGCGGCCGATAATTGACAACACAATTTACATATATTACTTGTATTCACACCAGCATCGACAAAAAATGAAAAAACCATTCATAATAACGAAAATAATAAAAAACAATAGTTTTATTCGTGGTCCTCGCTCTGCTACCGAGGCACAGCGCGGCATTGTGTTGGAGGGGAACAGAAGTGTCTTAATAGGAACGAATAGGAACGAAGACTAACAGCACTAAGTTCCCAGATTACCTCTCCCTATCCCGCTATGTGTGACGTACACACACACACTGGCAGCCGTACGCTTACATATCAGTATGACTGCCCATCTGGTTGCAAAATGAACGGCTCAGAGCAAGACTGTCGACTCAACTGTAGGTTTAATGAGTCTCTTTAAAAATGCCCATTAACATATTAACAATTGTTTGAAAAAAATCTAATAAATATAGATAAATAATTTAATTACTATGTTTGTGTAGTAATTTGCACGTGAAAACGTGAAGGAAATGTTAAGAATTAATTTACTCTTGAACGCAATCCGAGGTGTTGCCAGATTGTTTTCGTTCTTGTTCTAAACAGTGTATTTGGAGCCTCTCGGGATTTGCCGTATTATTGAATACACCAATACTGCCCAAAGCTAACGATGAATCGGTTACCCGAAATAATGAAAGGCACAACATTTATTATATTTTTATAACGATTAGGTTTGTTATCTAACCTTGTAAAGTGAAACATTTGTTTTTCAGTTACACGCTGTTGTACCTCCGCACAGTAGAGATTTGCGGAGGTAACCTGGGAACCTAAAACACTCCGTCCCTATTAAGACGCTTCCGTCTCCCACTTTCCATCGAATTTCTAAAGCTCAATGTCTCATGTTGAGTGACAGAACTTAATGCTTCGCTTCTCCTTGGTACCAGATAATATCTAAATATTTTATACCATCGAGTCATCAAACTCACAACATGTCTGTACGCCAATTGTTTAGACATTCCAAAAATTATATGTTGATGGTCGTCTGTAAATACTATAATGATTTTTCAATAATCTATTGCGCCACAGACCAACGTTTAAAGTACATAAGAGAGTTTTGTTCGATCAAAGCGGCCAGTGATCACGCGGTAATGTCATTCAAAAACGAAACTCGATTGCAAAATACCATTCATTTGAAAAGGAAATGGCATTTTAAGCTACCGCTGTTATTTTTATTATAATATAATTCAAGTATTAAATTGTTATGGGAAAGACAAACTGACAACAAGAATTCGGCGGAAATTGGAAACGGAAGTTTCTTAGAGGGAAGAAAGTGTCTTAGCACTAGGGTCACAGGTAGCTTTTGCTTATCCTGCTATCTGTGTAATACAACGTAATGCTAAAAATATTTTAATGCTAAAGATAATTTCAGTCAATTGCTTTTTAAATTACACCGTTATTTTCAGTTTCTTAATGAAATAATCTATATATCGTTCAATAGGAGCGTTGACAACAGCGTCTCAATTAGCTATTATTCTACTTTGACATGAATATATTACATGCGAGAACGAATGTGAATAAACTGTTTTTGTCTTTGTATTGACTTTGATTTCTACTAAAAACTTCACTTTGCCCGTCATTATGTATGGAGCTTATCTCATTTTTTCTTTAGTAAAAATTCAATGTATCACCAAAGTTCTGTGTTTTTCTATCTTTGAGTAGTATAGAATATTTCATAATTGTGAGGTGGGAGAAAGAAGCTCCTAGGGAGCCTCAGAGTAGTAGAGTGCCACGTATCTAGAAAGTGAGGATGATAGTTAAGTCTATGACGTACTGTTAGGGAGAATTGAAACGTAAAATTAGTTCTAATTATCATTTAATAGAAGAGTAAATATTTTTTATTGTATCAAAAAGTATTTAAGACGTGTAATACTTTATGCTTTCGAGGATTAGGGTTAAATAGAAACAAATAGACCTTGATGTATGACTCTCCAAGTAACTCTGACCGGAAGTCAAACGAGTCACATCAAATCAACACAAGATTTTTCTAAGTTACTTTATTAAAACTAATTTACACATGAGCTATATTTGATACTTTTCTTCATAATGTTTCCACGGACTATATTGAGTTTAATATAATTAATCTCTCACTCTGTCACAAAGAAATTGATTAATATTAAGAAATGTATTTGTTAGTACACAAATTTGGTCAAATATTATTTGTTTAATTTTTAGATTGCGCCCTGCGCCACACACGTCATGTTAAATAACCTTACGTCCCTTTATGATTCATATTCATTTAGTAGTAGTATTGTATTTTTGTTGTTAGCAGCAGGATTTGAACAAAAATAAGTTTTAACAAGCGTATAAGAATTTCGACCGTTCTCGGTGAGAACGAATGGTTTAGTTGGTCAGAGCGCTGGAACGGTATTCCAGAGGTGCGGGTTCAAATCCTACTTCGTTCAAAATTTTTATATGCTTTTTAAATTTAAGTTTAGTATTTTCTGTCCTAAGTGTGGAATAACACTTTAAAACATAGTAAAAATATTTAAATAAATAGTATTCTCTCTTGCCAAACGATAATTCTTAAAAGTTGTCTTTGGGTAGCGGAAATTTGTAAAAATCTCCCTACATAGATGCTAACAACATAAATAAGTTGTAACAAGCGTATAAGAATTTCGACGGAGCTCGGTGAGAACGAATGGCTTAGTTGGTCGGAGCGCTGGAACGGTATTCCAGAGGCGCAGGTTCAAATCCTGCTTCGTTCAAAAATTTTACATGCTTTTTAAATTTAAGTTTAGTATTTTCTGTCCTAAGTGTGGAATAACACTTTAAAACATAGTAAAAATATTAAAATAAATAGTATTCTCTCTTGCCAAACGATAATTCTTACGAGTTGTCTTTGGATAGTGGAAATTTGTAAAAATCTCCCTACAGAGATGCTAACAACATAAATAAGTTGTAACAAGCGTATAAGAATTTCGACGGAGCTCGGTGAGAACGAATGGCTTAGTTGGTCAGAGCGCTGGAACGGTATTCCAGAGGCGCGGGTTCAAATCCTGCTTCGTTCAAAATTTTTATACGCTTTTTAAATTTAAGTTTAGTATTTTCTGTCCTAAGTGTTGAATAACACTTTAAAACATAGTAAAAATCTCTGGTCTGATTTCAAGTCTCTTCACCTCAGAACCAAGAATATCAGTAGAGTAAATTGAAAACTATTATAGTGTATTTTGTATAAGCTTGGTCATATTAATTCATGAACAAATAGAAAATAATGTATGTATGTAAGCATATATTATGTACGATAAGATATTATAATCAAATTGAAGTAACAATAAAAAAAGTAATAAGAAATATGACATACCCTCGCAGCTATCATTAAAGCTCTTTTGATGGACGCCGTACGTCGTGCGTACTTGTCAGTACTTTAGTGTCTAAAATAGGTTTCCAGCGGCATTAAGTACTTACGGGTAAGTGTCAGGTTCTGTCAAAAACATAATTAGAAATGTTGAGAGAGTGTTATATGAAGGTTTGGAATTAATCTTTTTTTATAATTCGTTAAAGATAACATATATCTACTTTCTAGAAAGCGTATAAAAATCTGAACGAACGGGATTGAACCTCTTGGAAAGCGTCCAAGTGTTTCGCACTCAACCAATTAAGCCATACGTTCTCATCTAGCTACTTCGAAATTCTTATACGCTTGTTACAACTTATTTATGTTGTTAGCATCTCGGTAAGGAGACTTTTACAAGTTTCCGCTACCCAATAGCATAGCATAGCATAATTAGTTGAAATTATTATTTCACGAGAGTGAATGGTAAGTACTTATTTTTTTTTATTACGAACATTATTTTTATTAACATACAATGCATGTATCACCATCTTCAGCACTTTGATGTTACACGGGACGTGGGCGGAGGTGATCAGGTGACCCGATTAAAAAAAATCTCCAAATTAGGTGGAAATTTAATGTTTATTTCTAACATTCGTAGGTAGTTCAATAGGGAAAAAAATTAAGTGAGCATAAAGAGACTGCCAATTCTAAACAAAAAACTATTATTTTATAATTTAATTTATACATAATTGTCTCTTGAATTTTGCTAAAATGCTTCGTTTTCACACGTTCTTAGGCCTTAGATTCTTAGGGCCTTCACAAATGCACATAAATGTAGAACGACAAAAAATCTTTTTTAAAAAGCTTTTATTTGCTTATATCAATCATTATATAATAATTTATAAGTAATTTTTGCTAATTTAGACCTCGCGACTTCGACCTAAGCTGAAGTTGAGAAGTTTGAGCGGTCGGTTGCAAACTTTAATTTCAAGTTATCGATGCCCTTAAATGATCACCCACAATGAAGTTCGTTTCCAACTTACTGATTTTCAGAATTCATCAGCGTTTTCATTTGACGCGGTTTTTTGTCCTATTTCAGCATAAAATATACAAAAATACAGCATTGTGGTGAAGGGGCACAAGTCGTCTTCAATCGACTGTAAATCAAACAACTTCGAAAAGGTTTAATTAAATTATTAACCTCTAAAGAATAGGGAATAACTTACCGAGTGAGTATCGAACTGACTACAACCACGCTTACATTCAGAAGGTGGTTCAATATGCCACGATGACTTTATTAAAGCACATGATACACTTATACACAGGAGTGTGTCATAAATAAACCATTAATTTACATTTCGTAGTCTAAATAGAAAGGGATCTTTTAACGCAAATAACTAAATAAAAAAAAGAAAAAAAAACACCTTTCACCTGCCTGCTTGTATAATAGGATGGCTGACCTACTTAGAAAGGTACACTTTCGACGTTGCAATTCACGGGATCTTGTTCCTAAACAAATAATACATTTTTTGCATAAACGTTACTGTTTGTGATTCGGCACAATACGAAAAATGTCTTTTAATAAAGCTGTGTGTTTACATATTTTTTTTTTTTTATAGCGATGTAGGCAGAGGGGACATAGGAACCTAGTGTCTGACTTGACACTAGGTTCCAATGTTCCTTCTGTTCATTTTCTATTAAGACACTTCCGTTCTTAAAGCGTGCATAAAACATTTTTTCCTACTATTATTATTATTTTTTACTATTATATATAATATTATTTCGCTACACGTTGTATCACGCTTGTTGTTGTCGTCGACACGACCGCGTTCATCTCGGTTATAGAGTAAATATATAGAAGTTGAATTTGGAAATATGAAAATCTAGGGATTTGTTGTAAATCACTCTAATGAATAATTAATATTTTTGTATAACTTTCAGTCAGCCGCGTGTTCTCGATGTAGGCCTGTGACATGTATGAATAAGTATAATCGCGTAAGCTACTCGTAAAATACGCTGTGTCCTGCACCTTGCAGAGGAGGCAGAGGGAACCTAGTACTAAGATACTCCGTTCCCATTACGACACTTCTGTTCCACACTTTACACCGATTTTGAGACATTATATATTCAGATATCGCATTTCCTACTTTTTGCGAGAATTTGTCTTATGTATATTAAATATAGGTTACTAAACTTAAATTTAAAAAGCGTATAAAAATTTTAAACGAAGCAGGATTTGAACCCGCGCCTCTGGAAAACCGTTCCAGCGCTCTGACCAACTAAGCCATTCGTTCTCACCAAGCTCCGTCGAAATTATTTTACGCTTGTTACTACTAACAACATAAATAAGTTGTAACAAGCGTATAACAATTTCGAAAGAGAGGGAGGGGGAGACCTCGGTTGACCTTCGTAAACACAGTATCGACGATACTGGAGGAAGGTCACGTAAAAAGCATGAGGACCCCCCGGAGGGCATGTATGAAGAGGTTGATGACAGTGGACGAGGCGAAAGAGGTATGCCGAGACCGTAGCGTTTGGCGCTCCGTTCTCTCTGCCTACCCCGCTAGGGATATAGCGTGAAGCTAAGTAAGTAAGTAAGTAAGTAAGTAAAAAACATATATTTTAGGCAGAAATTGAATCCATAGCCAGAGCTTAGTATTCTAGGCAAACTAAGGTACCAGAATAGATAACATATCTATATACACAGTGTATACTTGCCCTTATTCCATTATAGAATGAAAAAAATATTTTTTCCTTTATTAATAAATACAATTTTCCCGTTCATAGAATCGGGAAAATTATATTTATTAATATAAAATTGTATTTATAAGTAGAGCTTCCCATTGTGTTTACTTTGTGAGTAAATTAGCGGCTTTATAAGACGATTGATAAAGTACCTTTGAGTTCTTGTTTGTGCATTTTTGTACATATTTATTTGAAAAAGTTTTTTTTATAGTTTTCTAAAACAATAAATCCTTTGCCATGTTTAGTTATTGAGCATGATTTCTAGTGACATTAATGTGTTTATAATCCCCATACATAGAGATATACCCCATAAATAGAGATATAGATAAGTATAACCTCTGCTATTCACGGCGCTGCGACACCAGCTTGCGTCAGTAAGCGCAACGATTGTGGCTTGAAAACGTCTAATATTAATAGACTGTAGTCGCATAGTAACGTATAAATGCAGGACAACAGGCAAAGTCTGCCATCGTCTGTGAGTGATAGTCGCGGGTTCGATTCCCTCTGAAGGCATTTTTAATTATTTGAGGGTTATTACCTTACTCTCGTTATTGATTGCTTTATTACAGTTACATAAAAAAGTAAAATATAAATAATTATTATCTATTGTTGTAGGCCTGTCGTGGCATAGCAGCTCAAGCGTGTATCTGTGAACGACAAGTTGTGGGTTCAATCCCCAATCGGGGAAATAAAATATTAAATATTTTCAATTTCAATATTTAATGTCTTCATTTCTTTGCTCTGATAACAAGGCAAAGCGTGGCGTTGATTATTGCCAATCAATGTCTCAAATTGGGTGGAAAGTGAGAAACAAAACAAAGCTTTTTTACGCTAGGTTTCCCTATGCCTATCCTGCCATGTGTGAAGTTAAAAAAAATATTTATACTTATAAATATCCATAAACAATCACAACGAGTTGGTACAACGGCAGGACGCGACAAGAAAGGAATTTAAAGAAAGTCACGAATACCTACTACTTTGACACAATAAAGTGTTTAATATAAAGTGTACTTTCATCTCAGTTCGGGGCCGACACTCGCTTGGCGCAAGTTGTCGACGCACGCACCACGCATAGAGATAGATGTATTCCTTTACTCGAGGTAAATCGCAAATATTATAAGTAAAATATTATTGTTCTATCTCACGTATCTATGTATAAATATATATATTATATATACGTAACTGGCCTACGACGACAAACGCGACTGATGCGAGGCTGCGATTCTTTCTCTAGGAAATGGAATAATTTTCTTGTTCTGGTAACGAGTTCGGTTGAATTAAATGCTAATGGTTATTTGTGAGTTCGGTTATTGGTTGTCTAAATAAACAAAAAAAGGAGAACTGGATCGTTTATTTACTTTCAGTAAATATTTAAATGTTGTTTTAAATATACAATTACTGTCGTTATATTTACAGTTTCGTCGTTTCTATTTAATTAATGGAACGCTCATTCATTAATGAGAATAATTCAAAATTTAATTACAGTTTGTGCCGAGATTTTCTGAAGCTGGAGAAAGTGAACAGATTTTAACATAATCTTTCATCAAATATTAAATTACAATATTGAAAATTGCAAATCTTATAAGAAGGTCCCATGACAATTCTAAACAGTTGACTGTAAATGATGATGGTTGTGAGTTCAATTTGGTTAAATATAAGTGACGTTATTGCGATACAAAACATGTAAAGATTTAAAATGACATACAACATATTCTATAGGGAAAAGAATGTCATGTAACATGACGTTAAAATTTTTTAATTTATTTAATGTGACACTGTAAATACTTTTTTCAAAAAGTATTTTTATTTCCTAAGTCTGGAATATCACTTCAAGTATGTTAATATTTTAAAAATAACATTCTCTCTTGCAAAATGATTATTATAATCCTAAAAAATAGTAAAAATAATGAAGTTGTAACAAGCATATAATAAATTGAGATAGATGAGAATGTATGGTATATTTAGTCAGAGCACATGGACGGTTTTCAAGGGGCACGGGTTCAAATGCCGCTACGTCAATATTTTTAAGGGTTTTATCTCTCTACGTAAATTAAAACGTGAAAGCTAAACAACTACTTTAATTTAACTGTCATGTGCCTTTTGAAAATCAACGTTATTTAAATTAATGTCGTTAGTCTGCTGTTTATTTTACTGTACAGGTTTGTGACTCGAGTAGTTGATACAGTAGATTCATTTTCTTGCTCCTTTACTATGAAGACACAGCGCGGACTGAACTCCGCTACTCAGCATGTAACTTTGTAATTATTATTATGAATCTCTATAATTATTCAACAACGAATATCAGGTTTTATTAGGCTTAATTTGACTGGAATTTAGATTTCTCTATTAGATAAAATTATTAAAGTAAATCGAAATAGTTTGACAAGTGCGGCGCGAAAGAGATTGTTCGCCCACGCCTCCTCACGCCGAGAGCCTTTCCTATATTAAGATAAGTAATACTCGGGAAATAATTACTGGCTATATTATGTAGTTATTGAAATAAATAAAATATTTTAATATTTTTTATTTATTGTTCAGCTTCACGATGTTTCCCGCACATGGCAGGGTAAGTAGAGAGACATTGGAACCAAATATAAAGTAACTTCTACGTAATACTTTTCATGATATTACAATTTTAACTTTGCTACTTGTAGATGTATAAGTTCAAAATGTTCATTTGAAATAGCCTCACGCTGTATCCCGCATGTAGAAGGTTCTGCCGAGGACGCTTTTCTTTTTGAGTCACTCTCAACTTAGATATATTAGCGAAACTTAACGCCGCGGTTTTTGTAATTGTATAATTTATAAATGTGTATAAAAAGTTAGTTCTGCTTATAAATATAAAATAAATAGACCATGGAAGTTCCATACACCAAAACACAGTCTTATGAAATTTACTTATTTTTAAAGGGTAATATTGAGAAGTCTATCCTCTACTTTCTTTATATTGATAGACATTGCACGTGTGACCGGCGTGACCTAACTAAATAAAATAGTTCTCCCCAGTTGGAATTTTACTCCCAATCTTTGGATATTTACATAAGCATTGCACTATAATGGAAATTATTACTTTTATACAATATCAACAATATTCGAACTACGAACAATAAGTCAAATAAACGCTCGGACAGTAGTCTCTGAGAGCTCGGTACGTTGCGGTCACAAAAATATAGCATTTTGTTTGTATGTAAATTTAAGTATCTGTACTTTCGCAATGGACATCGTGGAAATTTATTTTATTTATAATATTTTCTATATTTTATTGTTTATTTATTTTACATGTTATACTAGCAACTACAACCCGTCTCGTTTATAGTCGCACGCTTGTGCCCCGGCGCCACACTTGGTATCGTGCTGTACTGCGCTGTTAATCACTCTCAGCTTTACGCTGTATCCTGCACATGGCAGGATAGGCAAAAGTAACTTAGGAACCGAGTGTTAAGTCACTTTGTTTTGTTCCCCAATTTTCCCGAATTTGAAGCATTGCGTATCGAGTAGTGGTTTTTTAAAAAATTAACAAAAATATAAAGTTATCTTGTAATATTTAAACAGAATAAGCTGTTAGATATTCTTTAATAACCATTCAATTCCTTAGTCTATTCAGGAAAACATGAGTGAATGTAATAAAATCGAAAATTGTATATGTAATTTATGGCGGGGCTGATGATTTACTTCAATTGCAAGAAAAATACAAGAAAATATACGGTTTTCCCTTTTGCCTTGCGACGTGAGGGATGATTTATATACTATATTGCAAAATGACGTAGTTTCACTTGAACATCACCTTTATTGATTATTTTGATTTGAGCATCTGGTATGAGCTCGCCTTTGTAAACGCAACTATTATTTTAATTAAGTAACGGCGTCTCTCTTGTAACGGTCTCAATATATCAGTTACATTGACATTTTATCAGCCGCTTGCGAAGATTTAGTAAAGTTGTCCAAATATAACATATTGTGTGACGAGATGAGCCTCTGATTGAGGAAATGAAATATTAAATATTTTTATTTCTTGGCTCTGATAACAAGGCTCAAGTTTGTTTCTTTTTTATATTTTTTTAATTTTCGTCTCTATTTAACACGCAGTAGGGTTGGCAGAGCGGCATGTGTTATTCCGTTCCCAATAAGACGCCGAATTCAACGGCGTGCTTTGCTTCCAGACCGAGAAAAGCATAGTATTAAATATTTTATTTCCCCGAGTATGATTCGAACCCACAATCGTTGTTCTTACAGTTGCGTACTTGTACCTCAGCGCCAAACATAAGACAAATAAAAAGAACCAAAAATAAGACAAATAAAAAAATAATAAATACTAACACAAGTTAAGACCTACCAGTATATTATTTTTTCAAGACAACATTTGTTGTAAGCTTTGTAAATGGCTCTCATAGGAATAGGCGATAGGTACTTCATTAAAGTTTAGAGCGTTTAGTACATGAGTAGTGAAGGGCGGGCGTGTTGCTTGCGGGCGTCTGTTGGGGCTTCAGCTGACTTACGATGATGACAAAAAAAATAAAACATCTTACTAATTTCATATTGTATTGAGAAAATAAAACTTTGCAAATCGCAAGTTTACGTAATACATTTAACTTTAAAGATAGATTTTTTTTCTTATATTCCAACCTTAAGACGTGTAAAATTGGAATGTCATTTCCTTGCTCTGATAACGAGGCATAGAGCAACGTCTCCTTCTGCTTACTTTTACATACGTTACCGAAATTGTTTCACAAAAGTAAAATAGTTCATATACCATAAATATATACACGAAAGATTTCGTATAAAAAGGTACATGTTATATTTACATTTACATTTATATACAACCTTAATGGGTATTATATATAACAACCTTAATGGTTATTATATATAACAACCTTAATGTTTGTAAATAAATGTAAATATGAATATAAACTATCCTACACTTAGTTGTATCGTCTAGACGCTAAACGCATTTTCATTAAAATCAGACGCTTGTCGTCGAGTTATTTCCACATTGCCTATCGCCGGGTGAACGTTTTCATTTCTATTCTGCCGCCGCAACTACGCTCTTAGTAATTATTCAAACAAAAAAATAGCTATAGTAATATTCCACAAGTGATTTTAGACTTTCCACTTTAACAATTTAAAGTGAAAATGAAAAATATAATTTTGGGCAAAGCCAATTAGTCTATTTAAGGCTATAACAATGATAAGAATAGAATAGGATCAAATACTGTCGGTAATCACTCACTCAGTGAGATAATTATTTTATACAATTACTTTAAGTTATATTTTGAATAGAGCAACTGTTGTTCCGAGCCGGTGTTACCTAGGACTAACCCTACAGATATTTCTATGTAACTTTACGATTCAAAAATGATTAACCCGATAACAACAAGTAGTAGATATATATTAGACCATGTTATATATTATGTCATATGTTTAAATTACGTTACATTACCCACTGCGCATTGACGCTTACTGCTACGTTATCTATTACACCTTAATTAACCATGTCGTTCTACTATTCAATAGTAGAGCCACTACTTTTCTTCTTAAAACTAAATCGGCTTAACCGAGGCCTTCGGAGTGAAAGGAACTGTAATTATAACTAAAATAATCGAAACAAAATCTGACGGTATATCGTTACCAATTTAAATTAAAGTACTGGTTTTGTGAACTTGATGTAATAGAAATATTCTCAATAGTATTATAACAATGTCACATTGTCCAAAAATCACAATATTTAAAAGATTGTGAATAAATAAGACCACACAAGCGAGGAGCCTGTCATAGCACAGAGACACAAGCGTGTGACTGTAAATGCGACAGTCTGTGGGTTCGACTTCCACTCGAAGAAATTAAATATTTCATATTTATATTAGCACGCTTTTATACGGAGGCAAAAGTGAAGCGTTGAAAGTAGGAAACGGACAGAAGTACCAGATTACGCTAAATGAATAATAAATATACAGAAAATCAAAAATTTTTATGTTTTGTGTGGTCAACAAGCGTGTAGACAGCTCTCAGAGTTTTAGTTTGTCGACTTTTAATAAATTTTCTTATAAAAGGTTCATTGTTTTTTATATTAATAATATTTTATTTTCATTTCTTCATTCAGCTACATGTATATCGTCACTTGGCAGGCAGACAACTCAAGGCAGATACTACTGTATCATTTTCGTTATATATAAAAATAATATTAATACATTTCGGACCTTCAAAAGGTAATTGAGTCATTTTATAGTTTGTCTTCATTTGTCATCTCTATTTAAGGTCAAGGTAAATTTTTGTCGCTCTGGTAATTTGTGTCGCTTTTGTCGCCTGTCGTGGTAACAAGGCAGAGGCAAAAGCGTATGACTGTAAACGACAGGTTGTGGGTTCGATCCCCCCATCAAAGCGCGGTGTTGAGTTCCGCCATTCAACACGCAATGCCTCAGATTTGACAAAATTAAGCATTGCAGTATTTCATCTGTCGCTGAAGGTTGCTTGGAAGTTACACCGACAATATTTCAAAATAAGGCAGAAAATAGAGAAATCTTAATAAAAAAGGAACGAGAAAACGATATTGAAAGTAAAAACTATTTCCAAAAAAACACAGAGCTGTCGATGCGCAATTATGTATTGTCGTTGTTTAATCCCCAACCGCGGGAATGATGACTATTAATGATAATTAAATAATTTTCAATTACTTATTTTGGTAAACAAAGTTTCATAAATTAAGTCAGAAATTCGACGAAATATCTTAACTTTCCTTAAATATAAAACAAACACTCAACAGACTACTGAGGCGTGGATCAGTGAGTCAATTACATCGACGTTACTGAATATATTTATGTATATTTCGAAAGCTACTAATATAAGTACTTACGCCAATTTAACAGGCAGAAAATATTATAATAGAAAGAATATACGTCATTTATCTAACTTTCTAGCATTATATAAAAATTATATGAAACCATGTATTTTTATTTAATATGTAATATACAATAAAGCGAAACGTCGAGTCCCGCCACTCAACACGCAATACATCGGATTCAGAAGAATGGAGTGTAGTGTGTGGACATAGAAGTTCTTAAGCTACCTCACTATGGGATAAAATATGAATTAGAAATAAATACAACCACGGAGATAAAGAGATCGCGAGATTTTTTAATGATCAGGGATCAATACTTCACTTTGGCGAAAAGTGAGAACGGAATCAGTGTCATATATGCGGGAGACAGCGATATGACATAAAAAACTTAAAATATTGTAGCACTTATAAAATTTATAGATACAATTATGCAATGTTAATTTATGTACTTGTATATATTACATTTTTTTTTAGCTTCACGCTGTATCCCGCACAAGGCAGCGTAGGGAGAGGGAAACCGGGAACCTAGTGTTAAACACTCTCCGTTCCACTTCCGTTCCCCACTTTCCGCCGAATTTGAGGCATTGCGTGTTGGGTGGCGGAACTCAACGCCGCGCTTTGCCTTATTACCAGAGCGAGCGAGCGTTACAGTCACACTCTTGTGCCGCTGCGCCACGACACGCCTATATAATACATTATTGTATTGTACGTTTATATACTCAATAATTTTCGAGAAATAGAATATTGAGCGAGTAATAATAATATAAATATAACTATATATCGCCCAAAGAACAATGTAAACAAATACAATACAAAAAAAAAGCAAGTGTACCAAAGACGGCATTATCACTTAAGTCTAAGGGGATCTCTACCTAACAACCGTAGGTAGGGCGTGAGGAATAGCAAACATGAACAGGTAGGTTATATCATAATAACAAGTCTTAAATAATGAAATAGATAAAAATAAATATACATAAATAGTAATGATAATTACTACACATTTGCAATTACTTATAATAAAAAACAACCATATGTCATACTGTACCTTAGTTTTAATTGAACGATCAGTTGTAGAATTCATTGTGATGACAGAAAAATAAATTGAAATCATATTTCAATTTTATTTGCAGTTTACTTTATTCCCAGACATGAGATATATTCTACAGATAATAAATAACCTTCATCGCTTTTTGGGTTGTTATCTTGACGTAAAAAATGGCATGCAAATTAAAAACGAAAGATTTTCTACTTATACAAATATTATATATGGAAAAAAATATTTTATAAGACATGTCGTGGCACAGGGGCACGAGTTACCGACTATATAATAATTGTAATTCTTAATTCATATTTGCTACCGCAACTACATGAAGTGTAAATTTTAAAATGTGTCCAATTAAGATGAACTGAACAGAAACGTGTATTTGTAAAGATATTGGACAAATAATTTAATAAAATAAAAGATCAATAATCATACAACATTGACGTAAGGAATGAAATATAAAATACATTTAACAATGATTGAGCCCTGCAGCCGTGGCGCACCCGCACAAGCGTGTAACTGTAACCGACAGGTGGTAGGTTTGATCTCCACTCGAGAAAATGAAATATGTAATATTTTAAAATGAAATATTTAATGTTTTCATTTATTCGCTCTGGTAACAAGGTAAAGCGCAATGTTGAGTTCCGCTACTCAACATGCAATGTCGCAATTTTGGCGGAAAGTGAGAAATGAAAGTGAAACAGTGTGTCTTGACATTAGGTTCCCAAGTTCCCTCCACCTACGCTGCCATGTGCGGGATACAGCGTGAAGCTGAGTAGAGTAGAGTAGCAGAATAACGGTCAACTTACAATTCCAAACAAAAATACATCATTGTCTGGAAACGTCAGCGACAGTGTACATTTATTACTGCTTATATAAATATTGCTCATCTCTTCACTTTTCATTATCATTTCTTTCATCGTTTCGTTACTGATTGCTTTGAAGAAATTCTACTGTTACCGTACATAACAAAGTATTACTGTACAATCAAGTCCTATGGAATACAGGTGTGAGAGTGTATGCTGCTGATTCCAGAATAAAGTACTCAGGGCAATAGTTAATGGTCCCTGGTATATAAGAGACGACGACCTCCACAGGGACTTTGAAATAAAGGTCTTTGATAGTGTTATCATGAAATATACAGAAGCTCACGAACACAGACTTCCTCATCATGTGAACGTCGAGGCAATCCGGCTCCTTGATAACGCGGATACAGTGAGAAGACTCAAGAGAACTAAACTGTTCATGTAAGTGTAGTTAGTGTAATAATACGAGTTGTGAAAGTTGTGAAAGTGTATTTGTAAATATAAATAACACAAAAACAAAGTGTCTTTCCCTTAAATAGAGACAATAAGAAAAACCGATGGACACGTTCATAGTGCAACATTGTATGTATAAAACTAGGTTAAATTAAAATTACTAATTAGCCAAATTAATGACTAGATCGTAATAATATTGTTAAGTGTATGTAAATATTTGTACGCTATCTATAAAAAAAATCAGAAACAATCGAAGCTATTCCTCTGACATAAAAATCGTGTTATTGTTTTGCCAAAAATCGTGTTATTGTGTAAGAAAGACAGAATGTATTAAAAATTTTATACATTTTATGTAGGTATATATGTGTTCTTCTAACCTTAAGATAGAAAATTCTTTGTTAAAAATGTATAAAAATTAAAAGCATGTTATAAGGTTGGCCTGTCTGTCGGTCTGTATTACCGTAGCCCCTGAATGAATAAATATATCTGAGTGTGGTTTTTTTAATCGAAAGCCTTGTCTATTGCGGAGGTTCTTAGCTGTTAGATGAATAGCTCGACCTTTTAAATAATTTTAACATAAAATAAATAAAAAGTCATTTTGTTACTTAAACATTTAAATATTCAAATATTATTTCACACTGAATAAATAAATACGTATAACTACGTATACAAGTACATTTATTTTTATTTTATTACTCAATCACTAACTCTTAGAAGAAAACATGTTTTATTTATAATAATCCACCACAAAAAATTGTGTCTTATTTTTTTTTGCAAAATTTTTAAGCTCTACGTTCTATCGTAGAAAATGATATTTTTTGTCATTATCACATCGTTGTTTACTATAAGGCGTCGATATAAACATCGAAAAGAAAAAGGTTTGTAGTGAAATCTTTATGTTCTCGACGTGAAATATTACCGCAAATAATTTATTTCTTGAACCATATTTATGTACACAATTTAATTTTATGATGAAAGTACAATAATCTTATTTATATCAGACATATCTCTTTATTTATTTATTGTTTTAACATTTTTTACATTTTTACAGTATTTTTTAAAAATACGTAAGTATAAATACATATTCGTAGTAAATGTAATGCCATGATTAAAGAAATAAATTAATATAATAAAATCTCGTCAAATGTTTACTTAAAAATTTAAAAGAGTGTTTAATTCTTGAGATCGGGTCAATTCTTTTAAAAGTCAGTCAAAGTACAAAACAGGGGCCGAGTGTCATAACACTTAGTTCCGCTTTTCTATCCGTAGGGGTAGTGTAGGGGAGTACTAAGAGAGAATTTCACGAGATCCCTAGGATTTTGCAAGTTCACGCACATGAAGTAGCGGGCGTCTACTAGTTCATTTTAACTTAGTTAAATATAATATTTTTCATCTATCGCCAGTAATTTATACTGTAATTTATATAGTGTTAATACCTCGTCGTAATCTACACCTAATGATTTCACGTCGCTTAGGTTTAGGAATTTCTTTAACAAAGTCACATATAATATAGGCCTTATTATTCTTTTTACCTACATTTATAGGTGCATATCTAAAGCCGTTTGTGAAAATAAAAAGCCGGTCAAGTGCAAGTTGGATTCACCCATCCAGACTTCCTTATCTAGTTCAGAATTATAAGTCAAAAAGGACAACCGATGAAAAAAGACAAACTTAAGTTTTCAGGCATACATAGGCACTGATTTTGTATGACGCATGATAATATTAGTAATTTTGTTATAGTTATGAACACGTTTTCTTATACTTTAAGTTGCAAAACGCAGCGCTGAGTTCTGCTACTTAACACGCAATGCCTCACATTCGGCGAAAAGTGGGGAACGGAACAGAGAGAACGTATCGTAGCTCTAGACTCCAAAGTTCTCTTACACAGGGGTAGAGGTTGCTGCGTTGAGCAAATTGTTATTTTTACCAAATGTCGTAATTGTAGATTAACAATTACAAAATTACTATTGAACATACTCTATACGTCTCAATAACGCCGCGAATAAGCTTTTGTTTGTGGGCGTTCAGTAAATGTTAAGTGTTACTAACTCTTACTTTTTTAAGTTCATGCTGTATCTTGCACATGGCAGGGTAGGCAGAGGGAGCTTGAAAACCTAGTAAGACACTCACTTCCGTTACGTTTTCCGTTCACTTCTGTTTCACTTCCGTTCCCCATTTACAATAATTATTTACAATTAAAATATTAAAATATATCATTTATTCGAGTGGAGATCGAACCCACAACCAATAGTTTACAGTCACACGCTTACCAATAGTTTACAGTCACACGTTTTTGCCGCTTGACTACGACAGGCATCTACTTTTTTCTATGTTAGTATGTTTTAACTTTACTCTGTATCTCATATCAAGGTAGGTGGAGCGAACTTGATAATTTAGTATGAAGATACTCCGTTCTGTTTCCCACTTCACACTAAATTGAAGCATTGTATGTTGAGAGGCGGAAGTCAACGTCGCGATTTGATTTATTACTGGAGCGTAGGAATGAGAATATTAAATATTTTCATTCCTACGCTCTATATCCTCGAGTGCGAATTGAACCTTTAACTTGTCGCATTTTCAGCTGAACTTTTGAACCACTGCGCTACAACAGCATTTAAGCAAGCACATGAATATTTATAATCAATTAGCCTATACAATTTAATTTAACAGAATTCAATAGAATCAGTATTCACATCCACAGCGGCTCACAATACCGACTACAATATTTGTACGAAAATTGAAATACACAGACTTATTAAATGAATAGGCCATGACGTCTGCTTTAATTAGTATAAGCGGAGCGCCTTTAGGTGTCACGTGTTTATTAGAAAGTTGTAACTTGTAGTAATGTAATGTATTGTGTAGAATAAATTTTTATAGTGAAAATATAATCGTAGTGAACATTTCTATCATACCTGTGAAGAAGAGTGATGGTTATTAGTTCTAGATAATATTAACTTAATACTAAACTTAAATTTAAAAAGCGTATAAAAATTTTGAACGAAGCAGGATTTGAACCCGCGTCTCTGGAAAACCGTTCCAGTGCTCTGGCCAACTAAGCCATTTAGCGCTGGAACGGTTTTCCAGAGGCGCGGGTTCAAATCCTGCTTCGTTAAAAAAAATTTATACGCTTTTTAAATTTAAGTTTAGTATTTTCTGTCCTAAGTGTGGAATAACACTTTAAAACATAGTAAAAATATTAAAATAAATAGTATTCTCTCTTGCCAAACGATAATTCTTACGAGTTGTCTTTGGGTAGCGGAAATTTGTAAAAATCTTACTACAGAGATGCTAACAACATAAATAAGTTGTAACAAGCGTATAAGAATTTCGACGGAGCTCGGTGATAACGAATGGCTAAGTTGGTCAGAGCGCTGGAACGGTATTCCAGAGGCGCGGGTTCAAATCCTGCTTCGTTCAAAATTTTTATACGCTTTTTAAATTTAAGTTTAGTATTTTCTGTCCTAAGTGTGGAATAACACTTTAAAACATAGTAAAAATAATATTAACTTAATTTAAATCGATATGTGCTGGTTGAGGTCCCTCATGACGCATAGAAACTAGCGTGCTACTACAAAAAAGACAGGCTGTGGGTTCGATACCTATTGAGAAAATGTTAATTAATTCACTGAATACACAATATTCGAAAAAAAAAATATTTTGTGTAGGATGATAATTTTAGTTAAGTCTGTTATACTAGTTATAATACCATTTGTTATTTTATTACTTTTAAACAGTTTGTTGTATCTCAACATGAATGGAGAATAAACAACTGAATAATATATAAATTACAATAAAATATTGTTCACTCAATTAGGTAAGTAAGACGATTGCAAGACACATTACATCACCGCGACTACTTACTTAAATTACGTTTAAGTTTGTATCAATAATTTGGCGGAGATAACACTGTGCGAGATGTAAGGAGGTATGTATACAGTATGACACGTGTCCGTATTTCTCTTAAACTATGGCGATACTTCCTGTAGAAAGAGATTAAAAATGTTAAGTTCTTTTGTATCAGTATTAATGGTATTTTACTTTTATTTATTTATTTATTTAATAATTGGAAAACCAACAGCACATGAAACAATACATAGCAACACTTATAGGCTACATTTGGCCAATTACAGGTCTTCACGAATAGAAATAGTATTTAAAAATATAATGCGAACAGATCAAACATGGGGATGATACGTAACCTTTCCACACAATCCACCCAACTAACGATACAGCTCAAAGAAACTTTGGTTATACAATCGCCTCGCCACCGCCACACTTGAGTTAAAAACGTCCAAGTCGCCCAATCTGCACAAGTCATTCAAGCTTTTACTTGCTCGCCACAAGAATGCATTTTGACAATAATATGTGGATACCAGAGGTGGTTGGATAGGAGTATAGTATCTGACAGATTTTGATGGTATAGTGAAATTAATTTTGTAGAGTAGTTCCGGGGAATTGACTTTATTGGAAATTATTTTTAACAAAAAAAACTATGTCGGATAACTCACGCCGTTTATATAAAGGGAGCAAGTGGAATCGAGCGCATCGATTTAAATAAGTACTAGAAGAATATGGTAGCCTCAGACGGTAACACAGAAATTTAACGAATTTCATTTGAACATGCTCGATTCTGTCTATATATTTCCTGTACCGGGGATTCCATATCTGCGATCCGTAGTCAAGGATACTTCGCACAAAGGTGCAGTACAGTATTTTGATAGTTTTAACATCTTTAAAATTAACTGAGCTCCGCATGATAAACCCAAGTGCTCTTGAGGCTTTCTTCACGACCGCGTTAATGTGCTCGTCGAAAATAAGCGCCGAATCGTGAACAACCCCGAGATCCCGTATTTTTGTTAGTTTCTGCAAGTTTTGATTTTCTAATTGATAAGTTAATTGAATATGAGACAACCTACGACTGAACGATACAAATGAACATTTAGATATATTGAGGTCCAACTTATTTAATTCACAATAAGAGTTAAGTCTCTGTAAGTCTGACTGCAAGTCAGTGACATCGGATCTAGATAAGATGGCCTTATAAATTTTCATGTCGTTGGCGAAGCATAGCAAATTAGAGTGACGAAAGCATGATCCAATATCGTTCACAAATATTAAAAATAATAAGGGGCCTAACAGGGAACCCTGAGGCACACCACTGGGTGCAACAACCCAGCTAGATATATAGTTGTTAATAACAACAGCCTGGGATCTGTTAGAAATATAAGACTCAAACCACCTAAGCAAGTCCCCGCTGATTCCAATGATTTTAAGCTTACGAATCAGAGTAGGATGGTGTATTCTATCAAAACATTTACTGTAATCGGTGTAAATAACGTCTACTTGCCCTCCCCCACTCATACCATCAGCAATAAATTCATTCAATGAAATTAGGTTAGATGTTGTTGACCTTTCTTTAACCCTTTTAGACCTGGTGTACACAAATGTGCACATAAAATATAAAATAAGTTTTTGTATTGATTTCGTAACAAGTGCAACTGAGAACGCTTGTGTTAAAATGTCTACATTATAAAATACAAAAATTGATACTAGTAACGCTATCTCTTAGCAGTGTTTTTGATTTTTTCTACATGTTTCGACCAGTGGGTGAACCGAAGTTGGAGCTGTGTAGGTAAGCTCGTAATTTTATTTCTAAAAGTAGGAAATAGCTAAATATACGCACTGAAAAAAATATGAATTGATGTGTTATATTGCTAAGGTCATACGTTACATATAATTGGAGTTTGTTATTCTATTTTTGTATTAATTATCACAATTTTTATCCTTGTACACAAATGTACACATCAGGCGTAAACGATGCTTTTACGATTGTTGAAGTATGCTAGCTGTATTTGATAAATCAATTTTGAATATGTTTGTAACCATATTATTTAAATGTTATATAATATATATTGAGATTAACTTTTTTTACATTTTCAGATAAAAACACCGATATGTTTTCACCGGATGTCTTAATAGCCCTACTTGAAGGAGATCTTTCCGATTTAGAGCTATCGTCTGATGACGAAGAACCGTTTGGACTCACATCTGAAAGGGAATTTCGGTCTGTCCGAGTTGGTGCAGATATCATCCATCAAAACCAACGAGAGGTATTCCCACCTGACACTGACGATGATGAAGGGCCCAGCTCATCGTGGATTGGACGAATGATCCAGGAGTTACTCACACCTGCGGTGAAGTGGTTCTCAAAGAACCACTGACAACAGAAATAGAGTCCTCTCATGAAGATATACTTCAGAATATTACGCCTAAACAAAATATAAGGTGGAGACACAGGGAACTCCTAAATACAATTTCATTAGATTGGTCTCCACCAATGTTAGTTGACCCTACTGTTAAAACCCCAGTGGATTATTACTTTCGGTACATACCAAAACAATTATTTGAAGTTATGGCTGAAATGACTAACATATACGCAATACACTCAAATAAACCCAGGTTTAAACCTACTACTACACAAGAAATAGAAATTTTATTTGGGCTACATTTAGCTACTGGTATATTTAGCTATCCTTGCTTGAAAATGTACTGGGAATCTGGCATCAGCATACCCTTGTTCTCAGAGAATATGGCCCGTGATCGCTTTTTTGAACTACGTAATAATTTACACCTTGTTGATAATACAATAATACCAGCTACTTGTAACGATGCATTTTACAAAGTTCGACCGATATTTGATGCTGTTAGGGATCGATGTTTAGAGTTACCGCTTGAACAAAAACTTTGCGTTGATGAGCAGATAGTTCCTTTTACTGGTAAACATATTACCAAGCAGTATATAAAAGGTAAACCTTGTCCATGGGGACTCAAGATATTTTTTTTATGAGGTAAACATGGGCAAGCCTATGATTTTTTACTTTATCAAAGCTCTAGTCCAGAACTTGATAATAATTTGACAAAAAAAATTGGATACGGTGCAGCTATTGTCCTTCATCTCACAAAGAGAATTGGAGAACGTAAGGGTCACGAGCTGTACTTTGACAACTATTTTTCTTCATATCATTTGTTACAAATTATGAAACAAAGAGGCATTATGGCTGCATGCACTGCTCGTATCAATAGATAAGCCAAACCATCTCTACTAAGCGATAAAGAAATGAATAAAAAGCCGCGAGGATTTTCTCAAGAAGTAAGTAGTTACGACAACGATGTAACTATGGTCAAGTGGCTGGATAATAAGATTACTCATCTTGCTTCTAATTTTGTTAGTATTGGTGAAAAAGATTTAGTCAAAAGGTGGTGTAAGAAATACAAGAAATTTATCAAAGTTGAACGCCCCGAAGTGGTCAGGAAATACAATCACGCAATGGGGGGAGTTGATCTATTAGATCAACGCATGAGCTACTATAGGACGTTCATAAAATCAAAAAAATGGACTCTTCGTATGATATTTCATGCTTCTGATTTAGCTGTAGTGCAGGCATACCGAGAGTACCAAATTGACAATGAGTTACTGGGCATACCAAAAATAAAACAACTCACGTTGCTTCACTTTCGTCGTCAACTGGCTGAAAGTTTAGTGTTGAGGAATAAAATTATCATCAGTAAAAGAGGACGGCCCAGTGGCAGTAGCCCAATACCACAAATTCTCCCAAGAAGACCAGGAGAGGTTCGCCCTATATAGCAAAAGACGCGGATATAGCAAAAGACGGTGTTGGGCATTTCCCTGCACATGATGAGGGACTTGGGACACGGTGCAAAATGGTGGGATGCAAGGGAAGAACTAGGATTAAATGTACTAAATGCAAAGTTCACCTTTGTCTTACGAAAGATAAAAACTGTTTCTTAGCATTTCATACGTAAACTTATGAAACATGCCTCTTGAATTGGGCGAATGACTGTTTTACCTTTGTGCCAATTTTTAGCTATCCCAAAGAGGAAACCTATTTTTTGTTAATTATTATAAGGATTATTCTTTAGTTTTGTTAATTTTGTTAAAATAATTAATATTTCCCAATTAAAACATTTATAAATTAAACTTATATATTTCCAATTAAACCCCCTTATACACTAGTCTTATTATTACGTGGGACGGATGTGCACATTTGTACACAAAAAGAAAAACAATTTTCTCTTGAAAACCAGACAACCAGAATTTTTTTTATAATTTTTTTCTTAGTCTTTTTACCCTACTCTAGCCACAGCTTTTTTTTTATTTTCATTGGACACTAAAAAAAAATTCAGGTCTGAAAGGGTTAAGAAAGCCATGCTGATAATCTGAGAAACAATTTTTCAGAGATGGATATAATTGCCTGTATATGATCTTCTCGAATACTTTGGCAACAACGCATAATTTTGAAACAGGTCTGTAATTTGTAATATCAGTTTTTAATCCTTTTTTATATATTGGTGTGATAAAAGCTGATTTCCATATTGACGGGACAATATTTTCTGACAATGATTTTCGGAATAGTAAGTGAATAGGGTTAGAAATAGATTTAGCGCATTTAACAAAGAATTAACCTATATATTAACATAATGTAAAAACTCTGCTATATAGGTTGTATGCAATACTCTCGATAAATACATTTATATTTCTAAAATAAATAGATACAATATGAAACTGAAATAGTTTTATTTCAAGTACTGAATTATCGAGAAATACATAATTTTCTTTAGTGTTTCGTTTTAAAATTGTAACCTCATTTATCATATATTACGTAAATATTTTATAGAAAATGTCAACAAAAATTGAATATTTTGTTTTTTACCTAAATATTGAATAAAGTGTTGAAATAATTTAGCTCTAAAAGTTTCTTCTTTATCAGCCATCATGAAGACGAACATACTGATATTAACGTTGTTAACTTCAGATACACCACTGGATAATAAGCCCAGACTATTTATGTATACTGTTATATAGAATTGCTTTTGTATACCATAATCATATATTTTTAGAGGGAAGCTTGAAATCTATTTTTATGACAAAGTGTTCTCATTTCAAATCTTCAATCAATGTTAAGTGGCGGAACTCAACACACGTTTTACCTTGTACCAGAAGAAGAAAATTAAAATATCGAATGTTTAATTTACCTTATGCTAATATTAAGATATGCCAATATACATGCAACAATAAACAACATTTATTATTCTATATAGCGTCAGTTTACTTGCATTATAAATCATGATTTATTATTTTGATAAGACAAGAAAATAATTTGAATCAGGCTCTTGGATAAAGTAAATATTCAATTCATAAAATTCGTAGATGTCTAAGAATATGCACGATTTTCCAGTGAAGTAATTTCCAGTAAGGGAGAAATCGCAAGTAAAATAAGGAGTTGAGTAATTTATGTAACACTGACCAGCCTGGTGATGGTTGTGGGTTCAAATCTTACTAGTTTTTTGTTACACTTTAGCTAACCCATGAAGAATCAGACAATAATTTTATTTAGAGTAAGCCCTGCTGTGGCGCAGCGGCACAAGCGTGTGACTGTAATCGACAGGTTCTGGGTTCGATCCTCACTCCAGCAAATGAAAATATTCAATATTTTTAAATAAAATATTTAATGTTTTCATTTCTCCGCTCTGGTATAAGGCTTTTTCTGGTACAATTCAACTAAATTTATCAAAACTGAACCAGCTAATATTTCAGTCTCATTCGTGGAACAGCTCAATAAAGTACAATGCACTATTGAGCGAGCTTTCTTTTGTTAATGCAATATCTATTCATTTTCAATAAGCGCTGTAAGCATGCAACCTCGTTGTGGGTCGTCATGCAATTAGTACGTTTTTCTTCTGTTATGCAGCTGATTTAAATCTATTTATATAAATATTTAATGGATGTGTTTTAGGACCAAAGTAACCTAGGTATGGCGAGTAGTCATTAATTAACTACTGAGTTTATTTTAAATATGTTGTTCAATTTAAAAGTATGTATTTGCATAAATATACTTGGTACCTGTTGGTGAATTTAATCTCGCGCTTTCTCTCAGTACCAGGATTCTAAACTCCCAGTAAGCAGGGGATAGAAAAATAACTATCTATGATATTATTATAGAAATAGAATGCGTTCAAAATCATCAATTTATAGATTATTATTTTTTGTTTTAGTTTTTCAGACTCTTTGTGTTTTCATTTAAGACGTTTTTACGTAATAATTATTAGTAAGACCTCGTTTGACCTTCGAGAAGTCAGCATCGATCAGCATGATTTTAGAAGAAGATCACGTAAAAATCATGATGGCATATTACTTACGATACGTATTTTAGCAAGAAGATGTTGATGACAATGAACCGCTTTAAAATATTAATTAACAGATAACGTCAATATATATACAAATTACATGAGCAGGAATCAAATCTGCAACCATCGCATGTACAATAAAATACTTTCTTATTACTCCTCATATTCGCAATTTTTTTTGACATACTCTACGATTAAAAATTCTAGTCCAGTAAGTAGTTAAGGTTTAATTTAACGACCGTCCGGGCATGAGAGTCAGCGACACGCGACTGCACTCAATTAGTAGGATCTCATTTATCTATTAATGAGTCCTACTACATTCAATTTTCGTCTTGCAGAAGCGAGCTATTCGTGCAATCTATAAATTAGGCCCTAAAGATTCTTTAAGGGAAAAATTTAAAGAAATCAATATAATAACCGTTGCATCGCAATACATTTTTGAAAATATTATGTATGTTAAGAAAAATATTAATGAATTTACCAAGATAAGGGGATAATAAGTTTAATCTTAGTGCACCTGTAACTCGATTGAATCGAGTCCGTAATTCTTTTGTGGGTCAGGGTGTACGCTTTTACAATAGGATCCCAGAAAACGTCCGAGAATTTTCTATTTCACAATTTAAAAAGGTTGTGAAAAGACGTTTGTGTGTTAAAGGTTATTACCAAATTAACGATTTCATAAATGATAACACGCCTTGGAAATAAAATTCTCGCTCCAGGCTGTTTCAAGTGTATCATTGTCACAATTGGTTATATGATGTAAAATTTGATTAAAAAAAAAGACATGTCCCGCTGAGTTTCTTTCGCCGGTTCTTCTCAGGTCTGACGCAGTAACTTTAGTGAACTGGTGGTAAATTGTTTGACGTTCAAAAAACGAAGCTTGTAACTTCTTATTTTGAATAAAAATATTTGAATTTGAATTTGAATTTGAATTATAACATACAAGCTAGACAAATGAGGCTACGCTCGCTTAATCTTTATCTACTTGTTAATTGTGACCTATGTGTTGTTTTATGTATTTGCTATACATACAACTGTAGCCGAGTCTGTCATACGAGTATAGCAGCGTAGTCAGAGGGAAACCAGGATCATAATATTAAAGGCACTGTATGAATTACTCAGCTTCACGCTGTATCCCGCACATGGCAGGATAGGCAAAGGGAACTTGAGAACTTAGTGTTAAGTTCTGCACTCTGTTCCGTTTCCGTTCCCCACTTTCCGCCGAATTTAAGGTATTGCGTGTTAAGTGGCGTAACCTAACGCCGCTTTTTGCCTTGTATCAGAGTAAAGAAATGAAAACGTTAAATATTTAAATTGAAAATGTTAAATATTTAATTTTCTCGACAGGGGATCGAACGCACAACCTGTCGGTTACAGTCACACGCTTGTGCCGCTGCGCCACGACAGGCCTCATATGAATTAAGAGTTTAATAATGACCAATGTAGTGCAACCGGACGATTGTGGTTTACTGCGACTTTGGGGAAAAATATTCATTTCCTCCTTCTGGTAACACAACAAAAAACGGCGTTGAGGTATGCCCTGTCTATCCTGCTATATGCAGGATACAGTGTGAAACAAAAACCATATAAATCTTGCAAAATTGGGATAAGTAAAGTATAGATAACTTCTCAAAATTAATGTATAATACATATTAAATCTTCACAATTTTCTACTAGAAAACATATGTACCTAAAGTTTATGTTCACCTAAACTCTTATAATGGAACAAGTGTGAAAGCTTTTGGTATTTTGTTTTAAAAAGCTCGCGTTGCAAGCAGAATGCTTGGACCGCTCGAGTAAAAGCTCCGAATGTGATCAAAAAATTTAAATTTTATTCGTTGAATCTGAAACCTCTGTGTCGATAACACTTTGGTCAAACTATTTGGTTTTAAGAACGTTCAAAAGATTTTTGAATATGGAACGCGGATAGAACGCTGATACGTTAGCTTTTTGTCTTGTTAGTCTTTTTTAGCTTCAAGTTGTCCATAAAAAAGTAGACAGAGGGAACTTGGGCATCCTGTATTAAAACAATCCGTATCTACTAATGCTTTTTGTTTCTACTTTCTATCGATTTTTGAAGGCACTGCGTGTTGAGTGGCAGAACTGACCGTCTCGCTATGACTAAATATCTGACGTGTAAGTTCTCATTAGTTTCTGACTGTTACCCGCAACGGTTGCTTCCTTCTGTGAAATAGTATGAAATAAACATTATGTTACAAATATGAGGAAGTTGTTTTTACAATTTTTTGTATTCCTGAGAGTATATTTAAATTTTCTATTTAACCTTCCAGTGGTCGCCTATGATATTCATTGCATTCTTATTTTTTTAGTGCGGGTTCAAATTCGTGTAAAACAAGTGTGGTCATAGAGTTCCTATAATTTGGTGTAACTGATAATGAACAATGATTGATCTTAAGTAAGATTATAGTCTGTACATTAGTTATAAAGAGAAATTAAGTTTTATTTTGTTTTTGTTGATTTAATTTAAATTATAAAGTTAATTTTTGTCTAAAGATATTTTTTTTACGAATATGTGCATAAATAACTTGTTTTTATTATTATTACTACCGCTTTCATTTTATTAAATTATATATGCTCCAAAATGACTTGAAATATTCATTCGTTTTTTTAGCAAAGACACGTAAAGTTGTGGAATAGCAGACCACGCGCGACTGCTTGTGTTCAACGCAATGGTGCGACCGGTGGACCGGTTAATTATTAGCAGTGTTCCCAGTAACACCAAGTAGGGTAGGCAAAGAAAGACCTTGCTTACTTTACTTTGTGTGAAATACTGCTTAGAAAATTTATTACAATTTAAAGATTAGAATTAGAATTTTAATTAGAATCTAAATAGAAATCTACAAATCAAGAGTTAACTTTTTGTATAATTCTTGACGATATTCATATGGCCGTATAAACTATTGGCGTTCTAGTGGTTTAGAAATTTTCATATATTACAAGTTCGTTCAATTATGTGTTAGGTTTCCGCTGAAAGCATTTTCGGTTTCGGCCGTCAAAAACTAAGCTTATTATTTCTGTTGATTATAATTTTTCTACATCGTTTTTATTTTCTTTTATTTTTAGCTTGAATAGCCCTGCACGCAGTTAACGTGCAGAATGCACGTTGCAGGGTAGGCAGAGGGAGTATGAGAACTTAGTATTAAGACACTGTGTTCCGATCACCACTTTCCGCCAAATTTGAGTCATTGCGTGTTGAGTTTCGTATTTACCAGGGCGATATTTCTTTTTTAATATTTCATTACCTATTATTGAATAACATTTAGTTACTTTCTAATTCAATTATCGTTTAAACCGTTATAATAATAAAGGTTGAAAATATTATAACATTTTACAAATCAATAATTCAACTTCTTAATTATAATAGCTGTCTACAAAATTACTGTACCTAGCGATTTCAACTGTTCATTGATTAACGAATTGGACTGTCTTGTTTTATGTAATTTGAAGATGTTCTTTCAGCTATGTTCCATGCAGGGTGAGCAGAGAGGATATATATGTAAGTATATGTTGAAAGATTACAAACACAAAATCGAAGTATTTCGCTGTTTGAATACAAATTTATGATCTCTGCGATCACGCGGGTGAGATTAATGATGGATGATATTTGTGATTAATGAAATATTCGGAGCTGATTCTTGATAACATTTTGTACTATGTATTTACTGGTAGTATCTATACATAGCTTTACTAAGTTATTTATAGATACTATGTTTATATTTATTAATTAGGTTAGCTCGTTCGTAATTGTTTTTGGACGTAAATATAAAAGAGAAAATATACCCTTTTAGGGTAATTTCAAGAAATCCTATTACCACCACTTTAATTTCCGAAGGACCACATATGGCAAATTTTGTCGTTCTATACCGCGTAGCTGGAGGTTGTGTATTTTTATCATACACAATAAATGTGCTTTAAAATGTATTCTGAGCTTCGAATTGTTTGAGCCAAAACTTAAGTATCACATCTATCTTGAATCTTATATCATAGCGACGTCCTAGCTACTTCATTGACGATCTCTATATAATTGCATTGTCAACTAAATATCGTAAAATTTTTATGTTTTATGATGATATATATAACTAATACAAGGTCAGGTGACCTGCCGTAGCGCAGGGGCACCAGTGTGTAAGCATGACTATCCGAGAAATCATTATTTCGCTCCAGTAGGAAGACAAAGCGCGGCGTTAACTTGCACCACTCAACATTAAATTCGGTAAAAAGTAAAAAATAAAAGAGATGGGGAAACAAATTAACTGAACAAAATAAAGCATAAAAATAAAATGAGGCCTGTCGTGGCGCAGCGGCACAAAAAGTGTGACTGTAACCGACAGGTTCTGGGATCGATCCCCAGTCGAGGAAATGAAATATTTAATATTATCAATTTAAATATTTAATGTTTCATTTCTTCGCTCTGGTAATAAGGCAAAGCGCAGCGTTGAGTTTCGCCACTGAACACGCAATGCCTCAAATTTGGCGGAAAGTGGGGACCGGAGTGTCTTTACACTAGGTTCCCGTGTTCCCTCTGCCTACCCTGCCTCGTACGGGATACAGCGTGAAGCTGAGAAAGAGAGATAAAAATAAAATATAAAAATAAATGGGTCAAATTCAGTTTCCTAGATTTTATAATTTTGTTACATAGTCCGAGTCGATCTTATAAATGAATGTAGAAAAATTCAATTTTGCAAAGTAGGTACTCGAGCCGACCGCTCGATAAGAGATCCGACGTGTCATGATTTGCGTTTTCTTTCCCCTTCCCTTGTCTATTTACATGATTAATTTAATGCATTTCATTAACTTTCCACCTTTTTCAGCCTCTATAAAGAACGATATAGCTATAGTACTGAAAATTTCTTGGCATTATCTTATTATTTCTTTTTAGTAGTTTTTCTTCTTCTTCTTGACGCAGAATTTTTAAAATTCAATGATTGTTACTTCTATTCCCAATCACTGAAATTGTTATATTTACATTATGTTCACCTTTTTCACAAGATCACGTGCAGCGTTAAGTTCTACATTTCAACTTGTGTTGTAATTGTAGCAAGTATTTTTTAAAATTGATTCAATCTATTCTGTCAGTATAATAATAATATGTCTGCAGGAAGTCAGAGAGAGTCTAACAACCGTCCCGTGCTATGCGGGATACAATGTAAAGCTAAAACACCTCTTACTTCTTTTTCTGCAAAATTTAGCGTATAGTTATATATTGTTAATGTGGAGGTAGCTCAACTACCTTCACCACAAGATAATGTAAAAAAAACCTATTTATTAATAAAAAAGAACCATAAGAAGAAGTTATAGCCACGACCAGAATTGCAATAATAAGTTTATATATAACACTGGAAAATTGAAAAGTTAACCAACATTACATTCTTTTAAACCGCACTCAATTAATCACCGCATTCATGAATGCTGTGAAATGACAGCGTAATATGTTTACGTGTACTGTGGCGCACTTGCATCTAGTAAAGTACTGGGACTATCTGTTTATATTAGGTTTATCTTCTTTAACACGAGGCTTGGATTTGAAATCTGGACCTTGACATCTGTCAACCTTGACATCTGTCATCAGTTGTTATAAAAAAGGCTGCCCAGTATAGGAAGGAATTTTGAGAGATGTATAAAAGACTTCGCTGACGTTTGTTTTGGTTAACATACGTGTTTGTGAGGATTTCTTATTTAAGTGATATTTGTACATATATTTTAAGTGAAAAGTGCGATTTCTTAAAAAGGAGATCGGTTTAATTATCGGTGTTTGGTTGTTGTGAGTGTTTGTGGTATTTTGTCCATTAGATTAGCTAATTATAAGGTAAGTTAGGTTAGTTTATTTTAAAATGGATGCTGATCCGCATCCGCCTGATCCCCCTGATCCAGGTGGTGGCAAATGCGACTCTCAGGCTACATCACGTAAAAGACAAGGTGATAACGCACCTTCACATATTGCAGAGTCTGTAAAAAAAACAATAATTGACCCAGCTACGGCTACACCGTAAATTCAAAATTTATATATTCACCCTTCCCTGTCAGAAAGTCCTAAATCCTATATCGATTCAGACAAAGGCCCTTTTATAGTATATGTGTCGAGGGAAACTCCAGATCCTGCTGCTGGAACCTCTATTAAGGCGATAAAGTTTGGCCAATTTCTCCACATTAACAAAATAAGTAACATCACCAGTAATGGAGTGAAAAATGTTGGTCGCAACAAAATCAGCGTTGAATTCTCAACAGCTACTGCAGCGAATTTATTTTTGTCCAATCCCATTTTAGGTCTATGTAAGTATGTGGCAGTTATCCCTACTTTTAATATTACTCGAATGGGTATTGTAAGAGATGTCCCAGTGGACTTCTCACTTGATGAGTTTGTAGGCTCTCTAGAATTTCCCTCAAGTGGTATACAAGTGGTGAAAGCAAGACGACTTAATAGGAAGTGTGTAAGTGAGGGTGTGACTACATGGGTTCCAACCCAGTCAGTTGTAGTTATATTCCGTGGACAAAAGTTGCCTGAAAGGGTCTTTTCATACCATTCCTCTCTCCCAGTAGAACCATACAAATTTCCCACTATCCAGTGCCTAAATTGTTGTCGTTTTGGTCACATTAAATCACAGTGCAGATCAAAGCCAAGGTGTTACAAGTGTTCTTAGTCCCACACTGGTGAAGCATGTGACACTAATAGGGAAAATGCTTCTTGTTTACATTGTGAAAGCAAACACTTCGCTACTGACAAGGACTGTCCTGAGTTTGCAAGGCAACAGTCCATCAAAACTACCATGTCACAAGAGTGTATTTCGTATATAGAGGCTTCCGCTCGTTTTCCTCCTGTTCGCAAGTCCTATGCGGATATGGCTAAGGAAATGTTCTCCCCGCCCACCTATGCAGTTCCCTCTCCTTCTAAATTACCAGCCCCTACCTCCCCTAACAGATCATATAAAAAGACTGTTTTTCAGTCTCCTCGTCCCCGAGCTCCTTTAGCAAAGGGATATAATAGTCAAGCTCATCAAGCCCTAACTGCCGCATGTCCGTCGTCCCTTCCTAATGGTCGCGCTCTAAACCAAGGTGTTGACAGTCCAATAGAATCTAGAAAAGATCTATTGGTTGCATTTACTGAAACCCTTGTGAGTATCTTCAGAACCGCTGATGAACTTCCTATACCGTCCAACGTTGCCCAAAATTTACTAACAATTTTTAAAATACTGAACAATGGCAGCACTGAGCTTCCTACAATGGAATAGTAAAAGTATTCGTGCCAAAAAGCACGAATTACTTAATATTATTTCTTTGTACAACCCTGTCATTATTTTTGTACAATCCTCTCGGAACCATGGCTGGTGCCTGATTCCCGCTTTGGGGTATCAGGTTTCTCCTGTTTAAGGGAGGACAGAAATGACGGGTATGGAGGTTGTGCTATCCTCATCCAGCACTCCTCTCCTTATTCCTGTATCCCTCTCCCCCCTCACAGCCAACAGATTAATGCTGTTGCTGTGAGGGCTTTCAATATCTCCTTCCTATCTGTTTATATCCCTCATCCTTCTTCCTCTGTTTTCCTTGAGCTTAAGTCTATTATCTCTTTGCTCCCTAGTCCTGTCTTGGTCCTAGGTGATTTTAACACTCATCACTCTTTGTGGGGGTGTTATTACTGTGATGGGTTATCTCCTTTGTTGGTAGACATGATTGATGATGTATCTCTTTGCATTATCAATGATGGCTCTCCGACTCGTAGGGTTAATCCAAATCAGAATCCTAGGACTGCTGTTGATCTTTCCCTATCCTCCCCATCTCTGGCTACCCAGCTATCATGGTCTGTTCTACCTTCTACCCATGGTAGTGACCATTTTCCTATACTTATTTCAATGCATAATAGACCTCCTCCTTCTTCCTCTCTTTATTCTACATCTAAATTTAACCTAAAACAAGCCAACTGGAATAAGTACGCCGACTCTGTGGATTGCATGTTGGGCAATCTTCCTGAGTCTGCTAATTTTGAGAATATCATTCTTTGCTATGAACGTTTTGTCTCTACCATCTTGTCTGCGGCTGACTTACTCATCCCTAGAAAACGCTCCATTCAGAATTGGATGCATTTCAATCCTTGGTGGGATCAGGAATGCTCTGATTCTGTCAATCGGCGAACAGCTGCCGAGGAGTCATATGCAGTCTATATGACTATGGAGAAATTTGTTGAGTACAAACGCAGTGATGCGAAGTTTAGAAAGTTGATTAGGAAAAAGAAAAGAATTGGATGGGCCAATTTTTGTGAATCCCTTAGCCCTCGCTCTCCTTCCTCACTCATATGGAAAAATGTTAGGAGATTTCGCCGGTCCCTTAACTATGATTCCAGTCCTAACTCCAATAATCCTTCTTTGTGGCTTTGTGATTTTGCTAACAAATTGGCTCCGCCTTTTGTACCATCTCATGACTTATTTATTTTCCCACTGATTAAATCTTCGGATGAAATGGACGCTTGTTTTTCGTCTGAAGAACACCAAAACGTCTTAACGGATTTAAGAGACACTAGCCCAGGTGAGGATAGTATCTCATACTCTTTTATTGCTAGACTAAATGAGAAGTCTAAGCTATTTTTTTTAAATTTAATCAACGCAATATTTCAATCAGGCAATATTCCACTACCTTGGAAATCCCAAATTATCATTCCTATCCTTAAACCTGGAAAATGTCCTTCTGATTCCGATTCCTACAGACCCATTGCCCTAGCATCTGCTTTGTCAAAAATTATGGAACGGCTTTTAAAAAATCGTCTGGAATGGATAGTGGAAAGCAGAAATATCTTAGCACCCTCTCAATTTGGCTTCAGAAAGGGGTTAAGTACCACAGATAGTCTCAGTGTTTTTACCACAGACATTCGACGAGCTTTCGCCAAAGGAGAGTATTTAGTGGGGGTTTTTCTAGATGTCGCTTCTGCTTATGATAATGTCCTTCTTCAGGTACTCAGGCAGAAACTGCAACAGCTGAGTATCCCGCCGAAGTTGTCTCATTTCATTTGCAATCTGCTGACCGGCAGATCGATATCTGTGAAACATCCGCTTCTTACTGTGCCTTCCAGACTGGTCTGGAAGGGATTACCTCAAGGCTCAGCTCTTAGTCCTCTGTTGTATAACCTATACACTCATGACCTCGAATTGTCTGTCAGTAGCTTTTGTAATATCCTTCAATACGCTGATGACATCGTCCTCTGCTATAGCTCAAAATCAGTGGAGGACATAACTTATCGTTTAAATACTGCTTTACACTATCTAGACCAGTGGCTCCTTGGCCATGGCTTGGCATTATCAGTAGCGAAATGTCGGGCGGTAGTATTCTCCAAAAAGAGAGTAACACCTAATTTTAAAATTTACTGTGGTAATGATATCATACAATTAGCAGATAGTGTTAAATTCTTAGGCATGGTCCTTGATAAAAGACTGAACGGAATTGCTCATGCTGAACATGTCAGCAAAAAATATGAAAAAGGCATCAATGCTTTAAGAGCTGTGTCTGGTGTGTGGTGGGGCGCACACCCTTTTACTCAAAAACTACTGTACAATGCAATAATTCGTAGTCATATTGACTACGGGTTATTTGTTTTAGACCCCTTTAATAAAGCTGCTACTGACAAACTTAACAGAATTCAGTACAAATGCCTTCGAATTGTTTTAGGTGCAATGAGGTCTTCCCCTACCAATGCATTACAGGTGGAGTGTGTTGATCCACCTTTTCCTATTCGTCGTCAATTTTTATCTGATCGATTTGTTGGTAAAATGCTACAGTTTTCTTCCCATCCCTTGTGGTCTAAGCTATCTGAGTTAGCTGACCTTATTCCTCGTGGCAAGCTACTTCCCTACTTGCTTGCTAGCTTCATTAAATTTACCTCCCTTCCTCACCCTCTGTCCCGCTATCCTGCTAACCCTTTATTCTGTACGCCTTATAAAGCTTTAGTACACCATCCCTCTATCATCAGAAATCGTGGCCTGACCAAGGGAGCTGCTGACACCAACACAAAGTTCCAAGCCATAGTAAATGAAAACTGGTTAAATCATATCCTTATCTTTACAGATGCGTCAAAGCTTTCAAACGAAAGCTGTGTTGGTGCAGCGTGCTGGATACCAAAATTCAACATTATTTTACAATTTAAATGTCCTCCCGAATCATCCGTGTTTACTGGAGAGGCTGTTGCTTTGTTAGAAGCAATCCGGTTCACACTCTCCCATGACTTTAAACAGACTGTTATTTGTACTGACTCATTAAGCTGCTTATTAGCTGTAAAGGGAAATCCCTTTCATAGTAAATTAAGGTCTTCAATTATTTTAAGGATTCGTGAAGAACTGTACTCATGTTATTTAAAGGGTTTGGTTGTTACTTTGGCATGGATTCCAGGGCATTCTGGAATCAGTGGGAATGAATCTGCAGACTCTTACGCAAAATTAGCCATCCAGTGTGGCAGTTTGGATCACTTTTCTATTTCGGCCCAGGATCTGGTGTCCCTTGCATTAACTCATTTGGATGTGTCGTGGTCTGAATTTTGGAATATGTCAAAATCCCAGAAAGGTAAGTTCTATGCTGCGATTCAACCTAATATCCCCAGGCAACCATGGTTTTATTCTCAAAAATTTATTGAACGGAGGATAATATCGACATACCACACCGGTACATCTAGCTAAGATCAGGGTCAGGGACCACTCACTGTGTGAATGTGGTCTAGACGATGATTCCCCTTCTCACATTCTTTTTACATGCCCCAACTTAATCCATCCCTTATATGATGTCCTTCCTCACAAAGTTCCCCGTCCCCTTAATGTTCAATGTTTGTTAATGTTTGTGTTTAGTCCATTATGTAAATTTTTATGTAAATATATTAGATATAATAATATTAAATTGTAGACTAACACCTTTGTATTATATATTTCTTATTACTAACCCTATGTATAGATAATGTATATATTTATTTTAATATATGTATTTTTTTTTGTTATAGGTGAAGGCAATTTTTAACTTGATCTCCTTTTTTTAATATGTATTTTCCTATTGTGTAATATTTTTTTTTCTACCGTACAACCTCCTTCGTGTCTTCTCCATTCAACGTGACATTGGCCAAGTGATATGTGCTCAACTGGCACGCTCGGAACGCCACAATCAAAGAACCATACCATACCATACCATAAAAAGTTTCATAAATAATGGAATATTTAACTGTTTCAATCAACTTTTCATGGCTCAAAAGTCGTCAATATGAGCCATGTTGTGGCGCAAGGGCACAAACGAGGTTGTGGGTTCGGTCCCCACTTGAGGAAATGAAATATTTAATATTTTCAATTTAAATATTTAATATTCTCATTTTTTCGCTCTGGTAACAAGTCAAATTCGGTGGAAAGTGGAGAAGGGAACGAAGTATCTGAGCACTATATTTCCCAGTTTCATGTACTTACTCTGCCTTGTGCGGGATACAGCATGAAGCTGCACAAAAGGCCGTAACCTTAACTCTTTAGTAATATTTTCTTGGTGTATTTTCAACAAAATGAAACAAGTTGAGTCATTTATTACATTGTAAGAAAAGAAACATTCTTAAAGTATTTAGCGATGCTAATGTGAGGAACATACCAATTTGTCATCGTTACGTTATAAAATAACATTTACAATTTCAAATTATATTTATTCCATCTTCATATTATGAGTAAAATTTATATAAGTTTTATCTGAAACTGTTATTACTTTTCCTGGTTAATATTTTTCTCGAGGGAAGAATGTCTGCTTTCTAAAGTTACTTTTAATGTGTCGTAAAGTGCGACCACACACTTGTGTGATATGAATTCACGGTTTATTACATTTACTTTGTTTTTTATCCACATTTTATGTTCTTAATGCACAATAGTAGCTTTATCTCTCACTATGGTTACGAATGTAATTCTGGTTTTTCAGCATCATACTGTATCCCGTACATGGGAAGATAGACAAAGGTAACTTGGGACTCTAGTATTAATTCTCTGTTCCGTTCCTCGCTTTCTGCCAAAATTGAGTCATTGCAAGTTGAGTGGTATTTGCTATACGGTAGTATAAATATAGCATTAATGAAAAAGCAGTAAATAGCAACGCATATCTTAAATTTAAAAGTAACTTATCACTCAGCTTCACGGTGTATCCCACGCATGACAGGGTAGGTAGAGGAAACTTGGAAACCTTTCCACCGAATTCGAGGCATTGCGTGTTGAGTGGTGGAACTCAACGTCGCGCTTTGCCTTGTTACCAGAGCGAAGAAATGAAAACATTAAATATTTAATTTGAAAATATTAAATATTTCATTTCCTCGAGTGGGGATCGAACCCACAACCTGTCGTTTACAGTCACACGCTAGTGCCGCAGCGCCACGACAGGCCTCTATTAACTTGTCAAATTTAATTTAGATGTAGAGTGACTCGTATATACTGATCATCATTTTTATTTGCGTATTATTTCTTTTAAGATTTCCCAAATTATTGTATTGAAATTTATTTTCAAATAATAAGCAAAGTTCACGCCAAACGTCTGGCGACCGCACTTGCTACTCATTCCTTTAGATTAGAGCAAATCAAAACACGGTTCTTATTGTATCTACCGAGCTAACTTTAATAAATCTGTTCTTCTCTACAAAGAGGGACAACAGTTTTTTGTTGGGAACTCTCTAGAGCAAAGGAGGGATTTATAAGGTGCATATATCATGATTTAATTTAAACTGCTTCAAAATAAAAGTTTTCGTAAATAAAATTAGCCCAAATTTTCTAGCAAAAATAAATTTTAAGATACCATATCGATATCCTAGAAAGCTTATCCTCCTTTTAGTACCCCCAAGTAATGAGCTGATTTTGTAGTTCATACAGTTATTCTTCATTGAAGTTAATTATATAATAAAATTTACGATTCTGTAGATATTAGTGCGGATATTAGCGGCTCTTAATAGTTTGAATTATGAAATATTAATAACAAATAAATATGAAATATTAATGTATGTACTGTTAACAACTATATAGTATCAGAGCTGCTAATACGTAAATTGGTAATAATATAGTGTGTTTATTCTGCACGGTGCGGTGCATGGAACATGACTAACTTGTTTGAAAACTATTCACCTACACTAGACACTTGTACACAATGTGTCCACATGACAGCTGATGCGACACTAATTATCGTGTTACTGTCAGTTTTGCTAATAGATACACTTGTGTTCATAGACTAACACGCGACGATATACATCATAAAGTAATACATACATAAAGTGTACGGTGTACAGTGTCGTAGTCTATGCGTGCTGTAAAACCAGGCTCCCGTTAATAAGTCAAACAACTTTAAACACTTACAATTGTACTTACAATTGTATCGACGCAAAACAAGCAAAGTTCTCAATAATTAAACAGTAATAATACTCAATTTATTTACGAGCAAATAACAAGTTTATAAATATCTCAAAGTCACTAGAATTTGTGCAAATAAGTTAACGCCTTTAAAGAGGCTTTTCACTAAAATTAACGACTTTTCAGTAATTAATTTTAAATCAAGTTCTTTACAAAGTTGTCTTGGACAGTGCCTATCGGTACGATCGAGTGAACAAATAAGTGAGATAAGAGGTGATCTTGAATATATATTTGAACAAACAAGCTGATTTGTTTGTACGTTAAAAGTTTTCAATTTTGTAATTTAAATTTTCATAAATTGTGTTCTTGAGTATCTGAGAATTAATACTACATTTTGTTCAGATTGTAGAAGCGTAGTTACGTATTGAGACTATTTATGTAATTAATGTGCTGTGGCTTCAGTTACTACTTGAGTAACGTTTTAGGATTTTGTACTTCAACCGCCCTCAATAGAAAAAAACAATGCTGTTTTCTGTCAATCTGTCTGTCTGTCAAGGCATCTAATATCTATATCTACAACAAAGTACACCACGATGTTTCTAATATATGCAACATCTATAAAATAAAATATCACGAGCAGGGTTTCATTAAAGTTAAAAGATGATATTCAGCAAAGGCTGATAAATAAAAGAGTGACGCAACTTTGTAAAAGACCAAAAGAATAACTATTGTTCTTTTTAAAGTAAAAGGCCTTTCTTAAGAAGAGTTAACTTTCATAATGTACCAAAAGGTTTAGCGAAAAGAATTACTGATTTAACCATTAAGATTTTAGATTTATCTATCATACTCGTCAATTGAAGAGATTAATGTTGGTTTTACAATAATGTCGTATCATATATTTCTTTTTTCACTTCAATTTGTATCCCGCATAAAGCACGCTACGCAGAGTTGCCCACCAAGATTTTCTGCCGACGTAATGTTTGCATAAGGGATTATTTAAACGACAAAATTTTGTGTTGTGTAAAACCTTTTATTTTTTTATACTGTCGGTATACGTTTTTATTTTAGAGAATCGTCTCGTAAAGTTTAGATAAAAATATGTTTTGTATGTTTCCTCACCAAAAAAGTTAAGGAATAAAATCATAGTAAATACGATAAGATATAACTAAATAGAGGCCAGTCGTGACGCAGAGACACAAGCGTGGGACTGTTAACGTGACATTTCCTGGTGCTTTAGTATGCAGGTAAATTGAATTCCTTTAGATTAAATTACAGAAATAAAAATAGATTCTTTTAAATTGTTAATTTTAAGCTTTTAGGCTTAGACTTTTTTTATTCTTCTAATGTGTGCATCTTTAAGTAACTATAGTACTTATCGTTTAAGTCAGTAATAGCCTTAACTGGCGAATTTCCAAATGACTATGCTTTTGTACCGGAAGTCTTATAGTAGTTATGGCACATTTTTTAATGTGGAATTAAATAAAAGCTCATTTCAATTTTGATCTCAGACAATCACCTTTGTTATTTGTATTTTTACTTATCTCAGAAACAAACGGTTATTAGAATTCCGACCGTCATGGCGAGGCGGTACAGCATCTTACTGTAAATAAGAAAGTTTTGTGTAGATAGGGCATTCATTATTTAGAAAGTTTTTAAAAATAGGAACGCAGTGGAATTTGAACACGCCCCTTTTTGGTTGTAAGCTACAGATCCGACTCGCCGTAGTATAAGTTATAATGGAAGAACTCTACTTCTCGGCGCGTATAGAAGGACTCTAAATTCCAAGCCACAATCGCTATTAGAAAGAAAATAATTATATTACAATTTTATCTTCACCTTTACGTCGTATCCCGCACATAGCGAGGAAGGCAGAGGAAACCTGGAAATCTCTTGGTAAGTTACTCTTTTGCCATTAAGACAATTCCATGTCTAACTTTCTGCCAAGTTAATAATATTTCATTTCCCTGAGTAGAAATCGATCCCACAACCGTCATGTTGACACTCACACTCACCGGTGTGCTCCGGGTCACCGGGTCACAGCAACCTTATAGTTTATATCAATATATTTAATAATATCCTACAAAACTTTTAAGTATGTATAGAAAAAAGTAATTTACTTAACCAATAAAGAAAAAAAGAAAATATTACGAGAAAAAAATTTAAGAAACTCTATTATCAACATCAAAGAGCCACTGTGCGTATCACTCGCGGAATAAATTAATATCTTGTATAAAAACTCTCTTTTATTCAACGAGGCGATGGTATTATTTACTTTTTATTAAAATTAGATTTTAGACATTATTATTTTTGGATTTGTAGCCGTGGGTTGTTTTTGATGTCAGTGTTAAGTTGAAGAAATTTGTTTTTTATTTAGCCTTGCGTTGAATTCCGCAGGCAGTAGAGTAGGCAGAGAGAGAGAGAGAAAAACCTAGTATATCTAGTGTTGGGAGACTCCGTTTCCAATCAGAACTTTACATTCCTTACTTTTCACCAAATTCTAAAGAAATTGCGCGTTGAGTGGCAGAAATTAACACCACGTCTTGTCTAATTCTAGACGAAGAAATAAAATATTAAATATTATATTTTCTCTTCTACGGATTGAATTAACAACTAGCTACGTATTGAGATGTCCTAAATCTTACGATAATAGTTTTTTATTGCAGTTCAATAATACGAACGACTTCAAATATTTTACAACAACTGTCTGAATATTTTATTGTGGTGTATGTGGAAAATATTATTTATGAGCGTCTGACTCAGTGGTAGAGTGTATGGCTGGTTGAAACGGTACCGAAAATCTATAAGGTTGAACCTTATATATAGGTTTTGATTATGCAGCGAATTATTTTCAATAGGCTGGGATAAGTTGAAATATTTATAAAGTTTTAAGAAGTGGAATATCCTTAAAGTATTCTGCGATACTAATGTGAGGAAAACAACAATTTATCATCGTTATTTTACTGACGTCTTTCTTCAAAACAACTATTAGTGAACATTCAGGAGCTTAACATTAGCAAGAAAAGCCTAAAGCTCCTTTTCAGGAAATTAATTTTGTAAAGTAATATTATTTAAATTGTGTACATTATCTTATCTCACAACCACAAGGGAACGAACTTCTGTACACTAAGCTCCCAGGTTCCCTCTGCGTACTCTGCAATATACAAGATATAGCGTGTAGATAAAAAAGCTCCCTAACTCCTTGATTACAACAGATTTATAAAAATAATTAACCGATCCAAAAGCAATAATTCACAAATTTTTAATTAAATATCTACAAAAGATGTCGTTGAAGAGCATTTACCTAGAAATTAATAACGAAAATGAAAATTACTTAAGTCGTTTAACTCGAGCAGAGCTTCCTAAAAGCTTTAAGGAAAATATATCATCACTTGGTTTAATGAAATATTCTCGATTTTATTAATTATTAATTGTTTTCTTAATAAAGTGTTTCGTTAACTCCACGCGATAACGAAAAGGATTGATTTTCAAATACTCCTTTTACCGAATTCAAGATAGTAAGGTCGCGCATTGTTTGACCATAGCAATGACATATAAAACAATTTATACATCGCGCATCAAACTTACTTATATCACAGTGAGCCTGTATTGCTTTAACCTATTTGAGCTGCAGATGTATCCCACAGTGTAGCAGGCTACCTGGTAGGGAAAAGGGAGCCTGAGAACGTAATGTTAAGACACTATATTATTATTAAGATACTTCCATTCGCCATTATCCTTCGTATTCTAGAGGCATTGCGTGTCTTTGGACAAAAATCATAAATAAAAAATAAAAAAAATTGTGTTTAATGCAGCTCTGTAATTATGTTTGTAATAAAACCTGTCTAGTTCACACTGATTGCTAATTGTAAGTAAGTAACGTAAGATCGACGACAATGTCACTTTGACGCTCTTATTTATGTTTCTGTCATTGTGCGAATATTTATTATTTATTGTATTTACAGTGAGAACCTCGTGCTAAGATGCTAAGCCCAATTCTATTCTCATCAGAGCAAGCTAACTAACTAATTTAATTCGTACGGCAAGTACAAATTGAGGCCTGTCGTGGCGCAGCGGCACAAGAGTGTGACTGTAACCGACAGGTTCTGGGTTCGATCCCCAGTCGAGGAAATGAAATATTTAATATTTTCAATTTAAATATTTAATGATCCATTTCTTCGCTCTGGTAATAAGGCAAAGCGCGGCGTTGAGTTCCGCCACTGAACACGCAATGCCTCAAATTCGGCGGAAAGTGGGGAACGGAAGTGGAACGGAGTGTCTTAACACTAGGTTCCCGGGTTCCCTCTGCCTACCCTGCCTCGTGCGGGATACAGCGTGAAGCTGAGGTGAGTTGAGTATTTAAATTTATTTAAGTAGAATAAGGGAAAAATTCCAAATAAATACTTAATTCACCTTCACGTTGTATCCATCAGAAGGAACTTGGGAACCTAGTCTTAAGACTCTCCGTTCCCTGTTCCCCAACTTCCGACAAATTTGAGGCATTGCACCGCGCTTTGCTTTTTTCCAGAGCAAAAAAAGAAAGACATTATATATATTTTTTTCCTCGAGTGAAACAAAACAATTATTTTAATTTTAAATATAAACTTAGAACGTAAAAAGTAAACAATAATGCTGTGTTTTAATATTAAACTTAATAGTTAAGTTGTGAATCTAACAATAATTATATATATTAGTTAAGACACAGAGACGACGCGGCGTCGCGACGCGTGCACTGACTGACACTTTTATTTACTGTTAGAGATGTTACGTGACATTGTACATTTCGTTTAACCATTTACATATATGACGTTTCTTTTTTGTTTAGTAAAATAATTGATGATAACTAATTATACAAGATAGGACATATCGTAGCGCGGTGACACGCTTAGATAGAGGCAGAGAGAGTCTAGTGTTAATACAGTCCGTTTTCATTAAGGCATTTCCGTTTCCCATTTTGATTTCATTTTCAACGTTCAACAACCTCACATTTACCCCATCATATAACCACATATTAGTATAGTTATATGCCAATAACATATGTATTTCTTGAAGTGTAAATAACTACGAATACATCCGATTGTCATTCACCGTGAGAACGACGCGCAGTGAAGAGACCGCGTAAGTAATTACTAACGGCTACGACGACGACTACTTGCGGTAGTAACGCCTGTCTAGCGTCCTGTAAATACTTCGATTGTCCTTCGTAACCGACCGACGGGCTACTATGTAAAATAGCTATAATCTATAGCTATAAAGCTTAAGAAATATTTGTAAGAAGAGTTCTTAACATATTAAAAATAGAGGTCGTCGTGCAGAGCGCACAAAAGCACAATATAAATGACCCAATAACGTATACAAAGAAGTAGAAAAGCTTTATTAATGAGGAATAATAAAGCTAATTAATGAGGATAACGGTGTACAAAGTTCCTTTCACCCGAAGAACGAATACAATAAATATAATATGATACCGATATGTTATAAGTTATTTTCTGCGTATATACGAGTACGTATTGATACACAACTAAATACTCAAAAGAAATGAAGTCCCGGGTTTCTTTGCTTCTTTTCAGGTCTGACACAGTGACTTTATTCAACCAGTGGTAAATTATTTTACGTTAAAAAAAATTAAATATGTAACTTTCTGTTAAAAATGTTATACGAGTATGTAGTCTATTTTATTTTTTCTTTTATCACGTCAGTTTTATAAAAATATCTCTTGATTTAGGCATTTAGTTCTTAAAGTCTCTAGAAGTCCAAAACACTGGTTTTCTGTAAAGTAGGTTTGGTAGCGATAATTTGATAAAGCCACGTAACGAAGTCATTTATCAATTTAATTAAATGATTGTTACGAAGTTATTATAATTTTGTATAATACAAATAAGGAGTTTTCAGTCGTAAATTCAAATACTTTTAACTACGATTCTATAGTCAAATATAAATACTGCACACGTATAAGCAGAGCTTGTATCTCTATCACATGTTCCGCGCTTTCGCTTATCCGCTTGGGCCAGGATTTAATTCAAATGAATTCGTGTATTATTTTGTTTTTTGTGACCCTCCAATTCCAGCCCTTGTAACTTAATTAACATTATATAGTAAATTCATTTGATATAATATATTCGATATTGTTTTTAATAATTAAAGGTTAACAGAATTATTTCACAAATTAAAATAACATATACCTTGTTTAAATGCAAATAATGTTTGTAAATAAATGTAAATATGAATATAAACTATTCTATATTTAGTTGTATCGTCTAGACGCTAAACGCATTTTCATTAAATCAGACGCTTGTCGTCTAGTAATTTCTACATTGCCTATCGGCGAGTGAACGTGTTCATTACTATTCCACCGCCACAACTTCGCTTCTTACAATAATTTTAAACGAAAAATATTCTTAACATTTAACAAAATAAAATGAAATCTTTTCGTCTTTATATATTTTAAACGAGAGACTGTATTATTTATGTGTTTAGATAAAAAAAAACATTGAAGTAGTTCTAAAGGTTAGGGAACTTCCAGTTGTAACTTTTAGAATTGATTCTAAAGACACTTTATGCTGCTTTATAAGTTTATAAGAAAGTTACTGAATAAATTTATATATTTTTAATATTTTTATAGAAAGTAGAGCTCGATCGCTACCTCTATTATCTATTTAAGAAATAAATTTAATTTATCAGGATTCCGCTCTTAAAAGGTCAAATGTGACTCTATTACCAGGATACCGTTGTTCGGACTGCGTCACGACTGGCCTCAGGTTATAACAGTTTTTTAGCTTTATATTTTATGATATGAATCAAAGTAGGCAGAGGACATTGAGGACACCGAATTGTAGGACACTCCGTGTCGTGACCTCCCATCGAATTCTAGAGGTATTGTGTGTTAGTGTGCAAGTGTTTATAGAAGCGGCCTATCACAACGCCACGCTATGCCACAACACCAGAAAGAAGAAATAAAAATATCAAATTTCAGTTTCTCGAGTGGGAAGTAATCTCATAACCTGTTAACCGTCCCTACGCTTGGACCGGCTTGTAAGATTTTTTAATTATATTTATTCCATGTGAACTTTCTTTTATCTTTACGTGTTTACGGAATATTTATTGCAACATGAAAAACGAAAATTCGAGACATTGATTACAGAAAGATATATTTTCATTTTTCTTTTCAGGAACAAAAAACTGTAGAACAAAAAACACATTTAATTTAAATTTTCTACTTTCTTTTCCTTCAAATTTGACTGACAAAACAAAATTTTCCTTAAATATAAAACAAACATAGAAATGACTACTAAGTCGTGGATCAGTGAGTCAATTACATCGATGTTACTGAACCATTATATTCCGTAAGCTATTTATGATAGTATTTAATAAGAAAATATTATTATAGACCAAATATACGTCATTTGTTTATCTAACGTGTTTGTATTACATTGGAAATATATGGAATCATGTATTTGTCCACATATAATATGTGTATATTAAAGCGCGGCGTTGAGCACCGCCACTCAACACACAATACATTAAATTCAGAAGAATGGAGTGTATTTATACTTTGAGTTCTTAGATCCCCTTACTATTGGATATGTATAATTTAAAAATAAATACAACAGCTTACACTAAGAGAATCCGAGATTATTTGATGGTCAGAGATCAATGCTTCAATTAGGCGAAAAGTCAATACGGAATAGAAGTATATCAATGGAAGCACTGTGTTATGTGCGGGTATTAGCGAGATTTTAATTAAAGACGTGTTTCATAAATATTGAGTAAGAAACACATTTAACTATCTGTTTCAGTATATCTTTCATTTTCTTGCTTTACGCCACATAGAACGATAGGCAGATTGTTGTTGTTAGTGTTAAGACACTCTGTTTCTCACATACTGCCTTACTTTCGAGAAATATTGAGGTATAAAAGCCACGCTTTGTCTTATTAGTAGAGCGAGCGATGTACTCGACATCAAAATTATTAATTTACGTGAGCGAGAATCGAATCCACAACCGTCTCGGTTACGTCAGGTTTTAAAATTAATTATGAAATGATGAAAGGAAAATAAATTTAAAACTTACCTTCAATTTTAGTCGCAGACTCTTTTAAATGATTATTTTAAATCACTTAATTCCCAGACGTGAGATATATTCTACAGATAATAGATAGCCTCCATCGCTCTTTTGTTGTTATCTTGACGTAAAAAGTGGCGTCCATCTGTTGGTCTTTTATGAATTTAAAAACGAAAAATCTTCTGTTAATTTAAATATTACATATACATAAAAAATCTGAAGTCAGTTAAGTGTACTCTACACGTGACAAGTCGTGGGTTCGACCCGTACTCGATATGAAATATTTGATATTGTCATTGTAACGAGACAAAGTGTGACGTTGAATGCCTACAGAATAAGACACAAAATGGGCAACAGATGTGTTTTATAAAAAAATACATTTTGTTTTATAAATATAACAACAAGCACTCAGAATAACGAATTACAATATTAAACAAAAATACGTCATTGTTGGAAACGTCAGTGTAAGCGTATATTTTTACCATTGCTTATATAAATACTGCTGTCCTCTTTACTTTTTATTACCATTTTCTTCAATATTTGAGAATAATCAGAAAGATTCATTCAAAAACTTTCTAAGCTATTCCTCTAATATAAAAATCGTGTTATTGTTTTTGAATAAAAATAACAATTTCCATTCAATATCTTCTGAACCTTTTAGAGATATTGAAATAAAAAATAGAAAAGTAACAAAATATAAAAGTACATTAGTTGTAAAGTTGCCGATGCTCACTGCTATAGTTTTCTTATTTAAATAACCAGTGTCGTGATCACCATTTTTAATGGAAGTTTCTGTTTTTCATATATTAACACATCCTGTATCCTGCATACCTATATCAGGGTAGGCAGAGAAAACCTGGTAACCTAGAGCTTAGGAACTCCGTTTCTATTAAGACATTTTCATTACTCATTTTATATCAATTTGAAGAAATGAAAATATTAAGTTATTAATTTCCTCGAGTGGGCATCGAGCCTACAAACGTGTCTCGTTTACAATCGAACGCTTGTCAATTTGTGTCCCGACTGTGGCCTTTGAAACAGGAAATAAGATGTTATATCTATCTTTCGCATAGTGCGACAGAAAAAATAATAATATCGCATCTAATCAGATGATACTGGTGAAGGTCACGTAAACTGCATGAGGACCCCCTAGAGGACATGTATGAAGAGGCTGATGACAGTGGACGAGGCGAAAGAAGTATGCAGAAACTGTAGCGCTTACCCTCCGTTCTCTCTGCCTTCCTCTGTAGGCATACAGTCAGTGTAAGGCTTAAAGAATCATTTCCTCTAATTAAAAATAATAAAGAAATGAAACCCACAATCGTGTTTACAGTCAGTACATGCTTTCCCAATCCACCACGATGGAATCAGTATAATATACGTACAAATGTACATGTTACATATTTTATAATTACTTAATGTGATCATATCGAAGATGATTTCTTAGTACTATTTCTATCTTCATATCATTAATCAAAAGATATTTATGTGAATACAACGTTATTTCTACTCTTTCTATTTCTCTTCACAGGACAGAACTTAATATATTTTTTGTTATGCTTGAAAACAATGAGTCATAAAGATTTGATGAGCATATTTTTTTTGAAAAAAGGATCAGTGAAACAACGAATATTTTCTTTGCTCCAAGGAAATGTAGACCTGGATGTTCGACATAATTTTTTTATTTAACATCTCCAACCAAATTTGAAAAATGTTCTCGACAGACGAACAAACGCACAACCGAATTACAGAGTGCTCTCATAAAGGTTCCGTTTTTTATCTTTTGGGTAACGAATAAACGAAAAGATGAAAATATTTACATAAATATATTTCCTACAGTTCCAAGCAAACAGAATGTGAATTTACAAGTATGTAGAACTAGACCGGTGTCCTGTCAGGTTGTCAGCGCGCTTACGAGTAGAGGCGACATTGTTGCGAAATAGATATGCGCCGTGAGGTGTGTAAATACGTATATGGTGACTATTGGTTTTGAAGTTGAAGGACTTTATAGATTTTATTAGTTCTCACATCAACATCACAATGTATCTTTTAAATGTACACTCGGGTTGTAGGTCTCAGGCTGAGAGAGATATTTTATCATTGAACGTTTTATAAAAATAAGAAAATCAAGTACAATAAGATATTTGAGCAAAGAATTCAGGAGAATCCTACACTCACTAAGATGATGGTCTTCCCTAAGAGCTCGCGATAAATGTTCCATCTGAAGCTCTTACCAGTGACTGCTGGAAATCACGTAGAAAATGTTGTAAGTGATATATTTTCAACTATGAAATGACGCTCTATACTTACTGTCTGTACTGAGGGTGATAGTAATGCGAAAAACAAAAATAAATAAAAAGTATATTGAGACCAGTCGTGGTGCAGGGGTGCTACGATTATAAATACAACAGGGTGTGAATTCGATTCCCACTTGACAAAAGAAATTATTTAATATTTTTATTTCTACGTTCTAAAAGCGGCGCGGAACAGAACATTAACTTGTGCAGTAAAATATATTATCATTGTTATAACATAATGATTGAGTTAACAGAGAGAACAAGAGAACCTAGTATTTCGACCCTTTTCACCACTGTGCTTTGCGTTGCTAACGGAGAGAAAAAATTGAAATATCACGTTTACAAATGTATGCTTGCGCACTCCCAACACCGGAGGCCTCACACTTTACTGTTATATTATACTTTACCCCGCACTGGCTACCTAGATACCTAGTGTTAAGACACTTCGTTCCCATTAACACATTTTCGTTACCTTCTTAACGTTTAAACTGAAAATGAAAATATTTTATTTAAAAATGATCAAAATGTACTTGTAAAGCATACCAGCGTCACGGGGAGCACTAGTTAGTTACCTGTCATAATTAATTCGTCGGGTAAGAAATAATAATAGGAAATAAGGTTATTTAATGTGTCATGTATGGCGCAGGGCACG